>QLOR01001029.1:0-20532 GCA_003313825.1 Sarcodon aspratus
TTGGCCCGGCTCAATTTGGCCTGGCTCCGGCCGGCTCACGGCCTCAGGCCGGGCCAAGCAGAACACTAATTCTGCATAAATACTCGTTAAATAACTTGTAAATGAATACTAGTGTTGATAACCATTACAAGTCCTACAACCTGGGCACTTACCGACTAATACACAGCGCCTCGCGCACGTCGGCACCTCACGTGATGGGCGTTGTCGCTGTTTGCAATGACGAGCTCAACATCTCCCCAGCTCCTGTCGGAATCCCGTGCCTAATTAGGCTCGGCAGCCATCTACACTATCACATGGTGGCAATCACATGACACATTCATTGCTGCTGCTGCCGCCGCCATCACCGCCGTTGTCGTCAACGGCGAGCTCGACTTGCACCCTTAATCTTGCCCAAAAAATGTGGAAATTTTACAATAAACTCTTTAAAATATTATGTATGCACACTACTGTTCCAATGTAAGGCTTATATGACGATAAAGGTGAGATTCTATATAAACAATCCCTCCCCTGTGCATAAAATTCATTCTAGCACAGGGTGTGGTGGACCGATTATGACATATTAGGGGTCTATTTGAGTCTCATTAATGTCGCCTTTGACGACGTTTAGGCGCCGAAGGTATTAGAACAATACCCGTTACGCCAAACCAGGAATTATACACCTTTCATCAAAAAATGCAAAATTGCTAGATATACCACGCATTTTAGCTAATGTAATTATATAGACCTTGTATATATAGTGTATTATGAGTCGTTAGAACACCTGTAATGCGTACTAGTAATGGATTTCCCTCCCAAAATGCGAAAATAGTGTGAGAGGGGGTAGTGGTACAAGTCCAGAAGCGTTGCATAAATACCTTAGATATCCTGGTTCATTATTTACCACATATAGGGCCTTGTGAATCCAAATTTGCGAAAGGATCGCGTTGAAAATGCATCCACATCGACGCATTTTTGTGTGTAACCCTGTAATACACAATATGAATGGAATAAATTGCAAATACTCTATAGCACCAATGCTTACTGTGTTTTAAATGATGACCATCCATTTGAAAAGCAAGAGAAAGCCTTGGAGAGCAAGGGAGGCATGAGGGAAGGTGGTGTGTAGCGCTTTTTTGATGTTGAACATTTCCTAATTAAGAAATGTTCAACTGTGGCAAAATGCGATTACATACAATAGATAAGACAATATTGAGAGATCCATTGCATATATGAAAGATCGGTTTTCACAAATATGTTCTATCAATATATGAGATGTCTGGAGCCAAATATCTAAGCAATATTAGAACGTTAGACAACGCTACAGCATGTATACACATTTTTCTCACCCACCTATAGTAGGTTTGGGTTGTAGAACATTATATACATCGTTCTTAACGATGTAATTGCCCTAATTATAGTTCTATATACCTGTACTAATATTTCCTACCATAATATTTGAAGTGGGATTGATAACTCAAAGGCATGTCTGAGACGTTGCATTCCAGTAATTTTTTGGGCAAGATTGAGGGTGTAAGTCGAGCTCGTCGTTGACGACAACGACGACGACGGTGACGGCGGCGGCGGCTGCTGCCGATCTTCCGAGGACAAACGAGCCTAATTAGGCACGGGGTCCCGACTGGAGCCGAGGTGTTGTCGTTGTAAACAGCGCCGACAGCCATCACGTGAGGTGCCGACGTGCGCGAGGCGCTGTGTATTAGTCGGTAAGTGCCCAGGTTGTAGGACTTGTAATGGTTATCAACACTAGTATTCATTTACAAGTTATTTAACGAGTATTTATGCAGAATTAACGGGTGGTAGGGGGAATGCTAGCAAACAAGCCTAATTAGGCGGGGTACAGGACCCTGCTACCACGCCTAGTTAGGCTCATCAGGTGGGCTTCACAGGTGCTCACTCTCACTCTTGACGCTTGCCCTCGTCACCAGTAACTCAGTCTCCCTCCCGCGTTTCAAGACCATCTACACCTACCCCCGAGTCCAGTGCTACGTCCAGTTCTGCTTCAGCCCTCCCTCTACCTCCGCGACCCCACGTCAATCTGTCTCCTTCAGCCCCAAATGCTCCACCCACTCTCCCCATTCCTTCTGCCATAGCTACTCCTACACTTGCAACACTCACTCGCGTGGGACGATTTAGGTTGCAGGATTTAAGGGAAGCAGGATGGATATTTACCACAGGGGACTTGTGCGATCCGGTGGCTTCAGAATATCGTAGGCGTTTCAAACCAGGTTAGTAGGTTCCGAAGTATTGCACTCTCTGCATCTAGATCTGGCGGATACGGCCCTCGTTGGTATGGTGTTGTACAAGTTGCCACTTCATATGCCTCGTCCATTTATTTTATAGAGACCAGGGCGCGAGTGCAGGATGTAGTGGTGAGTTAACGTATGCTGTTGTTATTTCTTCAATGTTGACGTTTGCCTCTTCTAGGTTTTGATGAACCTGCAGCGGCTCTACATAGTCGACTCTATCAATTATCTCATCGACTTCCATCACAAGAAGACATACAAAGCATCTACTGAACCCGGATGTTCCCTTTTCGACATGGCAAATCCAGATTCATGGTCAGATGGTTCTTCAGAATCTGGCTGGTCATTCAAGGAAAAGGAGGATGAAGTATCGCCCCCTTACGTTTTCATGGACGTAGCTTGTCGGCTAATCTCGGAACTGGTACGGTAAAGTGCTCATATCCTTGTGATTTCTATCTAAAACCTTCTCTTACTAGGCTAGGGGTCCTGTACTCCATGATCACTTGCCGCATCAAGGCTCAAGATGGCCGATCGGCGATTCTACTACATTGACCACCGTACTAGAGTTACTAGTCTAGTATACCAATGTTTTGCTCGTATCCTAGATTCAATTCAAAGAAAATTAATGTTATCTCGGTGTGAAACTGTAAATTGAATGCAAATCTGAAAAATTAAGTAGAAATGCGCAAATTTGTGGAAAGTTTACGGATATCTACGCATATTATTTGGGGGACCTTCCTAAGCGGAGAATATATAAGAATATAGCATATTTGCGGGAATACGCGTGAATGTGCGCGAATGCGCGTGAATGTGCGTCAGTTTGCACGGGAGCCTCGAGGTTTTTCCTGATGAAGCGCCAATGCCTCCGCTTTAGTCTGTCAAATATAATATATTACCCGTGCCGGGAATCCCTGTCTACGAAAACAAACGTTTGGTACATACCGTAAATCGAGGCGATTATACTGACTTAACTTTGAAAAGAATGATCATGGATAGTACCGAGGACGTGTCAGACAGAATGGAATGAAAAGCCTGATCGCTCTAAAGTAATGTACAGACAAGCCCGAACCGTGCGTTCAACATAGAATCAGAGCAGCAATGTTTTACAACGTGGAATAGGAACATGGTGCATTTATCGAGCTAAGATATTAGTATAGAAAGGTAAGTGTTGTTATTGTATGCTTAGACAAACGACAGGATATAAGGAAGTACAAACTACAGGAAATAAGAAAAAATTTGACGGATGGAATGACAGCAACGAATTGCGTGTAGCCCGCCCAAGGACGAGATAAAAAATAACGACTGCACAAATTCTCACATTATTATCCAGCCGAAAAACAACATATTATTAAGCATGAATAAGCAGATGGCAGGCAAGGCGAATATAAATAACCATATATGAACATACACCTACTCGGGATTAATTAACGTCTACTTAAATAAGAGATACACAACAAAATCATCAGGAAAATCAAAAAATTCTTAAAGTGTCTTAATTGAACTTAAAATGCTTTTAAGACACTTAAGCCATTTAAGCCAAGTCTCCGCCTTAATTTCGACTTAAAATGACCTTAAAATAAAAATTAAGTATAATTAAGATGCATTAAGCATGTTTTAAGTTCATTTTAAGTCAAATTAAGCCAAGTTGTTTCCTTGACCATCTTAATGTTCTTAATTTTATAATTAAGACATTTTAAGCAAATTTTAGTTTTCCTGATGATGACGCGTCAAAAAAGCATCGTAACAACCAGATAAGGGAACTAAACATCTGTGAAGCCTACATTGTAGCAAAGTGGCACAACTTATAAGGCATATAATACCATATAGAGACCTGAAACGTTTCCCACCAGGGGCCCCGATCACAACGTCGTAGAAACCTCACCAACCTGTCTCCTTCGTAGACAGGAATACACCGTCTCCTTGGCCTACATCGGGGTCAGACTAGTATTAGTAAGTACGTCCAGTGACGATTCAAGCTTGGACTTTGTTTACTACTAGTACAGGCCTACACCAATATCGACCGGATCACAACGATTTATCACTGCGGCTGCCGCAGCAAACGACCCTCTGAGTCATTCTCCCGTGGAACTTCACCGGCACTGAGCGCTAGTGAAGTTTAATTATTTCATCGGACCGCTCGACACTCAAGTCTCTTCGAGTTCCACTAGGCGTCTTCTACTTCGCCGGTGCTGAGCATTAGCGAAGTTCTGTTGTTATCGCATACATTCTTACTCCGGGCCATTCTCTTCAAGGACATCCTCCGAGTCTACATTTTGCTGGTGCTGAGCACTGGCAAAGTTTCCGGGCATTCTCTACCTTATCTCAAGGTGTGGTGGACAAGGTTCTCGTATTCTAGGCTGGCATGGAGTCGGTTTGCATTTGTGGCCGGTCTTTCTCACAGCTTGGCGCTTTCACCAATCATAAGCGCACATGTCAATCGTCCAAAAGGCGTCTTTCTAAAGCTCTGGACAAAGCAAAACAACTTTGGAAGGGTCCAAAAAGGCGTCGTATTCAAGAATCGTCCTTAGAGGCCGAGAAGAATGAGGTTCCTCTACCAGGTTTAATACCTCAACCGACAAATCCGGTGGTCCCTGAGTCAGTACCCACAATGGAGGTCAGCTTGCTTGATGACGATAAAACTAAACTGGCATTAACTATTTGTTCGCAGACTGTAGTAGATTCTACGGATACCAACCAAGTCGATGACTCACACATGACTATGATCGAGCGTAGACCTTGGACCAAAAGGCTCAATCGTCGACTGCCTCGCAGGTTCCGAGATCTCCTACCACAACCACCACCACCTTTACCACCACCGTCTCTTGCTCACACCACCGTCTCTACCGATATACATTCTTCACAAACAACAGCAAATAGTATGACAGGTTTATCTACCTCAAGCCTTGGAAAATTGCACCTTCGTCTTCGTCGAATATTCAGCACAGCACGCAATAAATTTGGGCTGTCACGACAGTACTATGCTGCAAATCTACCTTCACACGATCCGGAGGAGCACAATGAGCTGTCAGACATCCCGTCTCACCCTCCCACGTTCACTCCACAGATATTTCACCCATATCCGAACTATAATTCCTTTCGTTTAGGCGAGTGGTATAGTACCCTGCCCTTTATGTCACCGATATCAAGATCACTTCTTAGCCAAGCAGCAACGCGTTCATTGCAATGAATATAAGCTTTCTCATCCACTGAATCATTGGTATGTTCACTATATGCGAAGAGAGCGTCGGTGTATTCATTGTAACACCGTATAATAATGCGGTGGGTGGAAAGTGCGAAAAGATTCGGCAGGTCTTTGATCAAGTTCCTTGATAACAGCTAGTAAGTTGTATCTTACATTAGATCAATACCAGTGTTGATCATGAGACGACAGATGGTACAGAGGTGAGACAACAGGTGGTGGTACAGTATATGTGGCTGGTAAAGCAAAGCGAAAGGCGGACAGGGTAAGGGCACATATGTGCGAGGACCATGAATGAGGGGACCAAAAAAGAATGAAGCGAGCAACACAGAGGAGAACAGAGTAGGCGAGGGAGAGTAGGTAATGGAAAATGAAACATATGTCGAACGAGTGACTGGATGGTCACGAAAGGAAACGTTCAGTTGGCAATCTGGTATAAGTTCCGCTGGATGGTATCGACGTCAAGGCCAGAACGTGCGTTCTTCCTGATCCATGCATTGACCTTCTCCGTCATGCCGACCGCTTCAATACCACACCAGAGTGTCATCCAAAGCCACGCCAGGAGCGCAGCAACCATTTCTTCTTCCAAACTGCTCACGACCTGCTTCGTGCGTTCAGGGCAGAAAGGTTGAACCAGCCCAATCACTTTCACAGCGTTGAGACCGAAGCCGCCGTTGCAACTCTGCAAGCCCGAAAGCTCAAAGAGAATCGCGGGATCGTCAGGCTCTCGTAGATTCTCAGTGGCGTCCCTGGTACTCCTGGAGGATAAGGAGGGAGCTTCCGGTAGAAAGGGCAATCTCTCTGAAGCAGCTAGTCTTCCGGGAATAACAGAGGCGGTGCCGATGGCGTCGTTCGCAATTCCAACGGGCCGATTGTCATGGACGGCGAGGAAGCTCGTAAAGGCACTGAAGGCGGCAGCTTCCGGTCGAACGGGCAACCTCTCTGAAGCAGCTAGTCTTCTGGGGATAACAGAGGTAGTGCCGAAGACATCATTGGCAATTCCAATGGGCCGATTGTCATCGACGGCAAGGAAGCTCGTAAAGCGGCTGGTCAAACCGTACTTGATCCCGTAGCGCATAATATCCTGCTTCAGCTCAGCCGTGTCCACCGTAGGTGAGGTCAGATGTTTATCTTCGAGGTCAGTGATGAGCGCCTTGGCAGCAAGCGTGTGGAGGAAAGTCTTTCCCCTCGAATGATCCAAACGAGAAATGGGAATTGGTTCTAGGCCCATCGGGCTATTGGCAAGGTCGAAATCAACCCTCAGAGTACTTTCCTCCGTCAAGATGCTCAGAGGGACGATGGCGAATACCGAAGTGCGTGTTCCATGCAGGAACGTTATATCGGCGGGAGCCTGTCGTGCACGCATCAGAGGGCCAACATCTCTAGGCGGAACATACTCGTAGCCATCGTTAGCATAAGCCCTAATCCGAATGCGTTGAGGCGGCTGCACACTTGACAGTTGCCCCGAATTGCCCACTTGCCCCTGCGTCAAAGAGGTGATTTGGGATGGCTGTTGCGCAAGAGAAGGTTGAGTTCGGTTCTCCTTCTCCCAGAAGATCTTGAAGTTCGTGATAGGCGGGGTCCTGGCCGCGAGAACAAGGCGCACACATTTGCCGAGGAACGACTGTTCGGCGGTGACGATGTACGTGGAAATTCCTTGGCCTGCACGGGAAATCCCATCGCACGTCTCAGTGGAGGCACCATCGCCAAGTCCTAGAGTGAACACTCGCATGAAGTTCTGTGGAGTCGACTGAGTGCGAATTGCGGCTTCCGTGGTCGCAATGCATTCTTTGATGTCCCATGCAGCGCCGTCGGTTAAGAGGAAGATGGAAACGGGTCTAGCAAGTGTGGAGGGAAGAGAACGGAAGACATACTGAAGCGCCTTGGAGGTCTGCTTGTTGGCACCGAAATTGGCCGTCATTGCACTGTTGGAATGTCAATCGGAACATTGAGTGGTATAACGAAGAAGCCCTTACGTGATATACGACTTTGCTCTGTCCACCTCGATGTCGTCGTAGGCTCTGGCTTCGGTCCACATGGCTTTCACGCTCTCCCCATAAGAGAAGATATTGAAGGAAGAACCCCTTTGAGGAAGCTGCCCGAGGAGATAGTGCAGCGCGGTCTTTGTCATATCTAGTTTGAGGCCTTCCATACTGCTGCTTCGATCTACGACCACAATATACTCCATATCGGTCGTTGACTCATAAAACTTACTTGCAGGAACAAGGGTCAGAGCGAGGGCGGCCGTGGGCGGGTTATGCGAAGGATGGCTCTCGATGAAGACCCTACTATCTCCTATCTTATCTGCTGTGATGACAACCACGACATCGTTCGAGGATGTGCTACTGGGGAACGTCAAGGTCAAAAAGCGCTCGCCTTCTTCATCGCTGGACCCGTTGCTAGCACCAGCAGGGCCCCATACCGCTGCTGGAGAATAACCAGGAGTACGGTAGTCGATGATCTTAGTCGCTTGCTCGATAGAAAGCTTCATTGTGAAGGACACATTGGTATGGGTCACGCCGCTGAGAAGCTGGCCAGTGGGCGCTTGACCGGCACGTTGCATGTATGCGCGCGGGACTGTGAAACGGAGCTGGGGCTTGAGTGCATCTCTATCGCGATACTTCGAGTCGTCGTCGATGAGAGGACTAATATACGAAAGGTTAACAGTGACGGTCTCGTTAGGGCCGATGTTTCCAACGGAGATAGAGAACACTATGGAGCAGTGTCAGTTAAGTTGTATCATAGTTAAAGAAACGGTCGAGATGCTCACCATCTTTGGTTAGTTCTTCACCATGTGCATGTGTATGGCCTGCAGCGATTGCAGCCTTCAGTTCTTGCTGAGCAAGTTCTTTCTCCTTGATGACACCGATGACCTTCTTGCTGCTTGCGCGTACCATCTCAAAGCCACAGACTGCAGAGCCAGCAAGGACACTGAAATTGTATCTAAGTGCATTTGTGCCCACCGTAGCTGGGTTGTGGAACTCCTGAGATACAGTCACGAAGGAGTGAACATCCACGATGTGGGCTTCAATGTGACATTTCTGGAGAACAGGAGGAGGCTGTGGAGGACTACGAGGAAGAGGCTGTGGAGGACTATGAGGAAGAGGCTGTGGAGTGAAGCATGGAGGTTTGGGTTCTGGGTGGTGGCAAGTCATGCTGGAAACGGGCTGGATGAAGTATATAGTTTCGGAACATCCTGTTGGCCTATTTGTATGTCCACAGTGCAGACGTTCAGATAGTCCGGTAACCGAACTGTATGATTACCATGTTTGTATCTCATATAACGTGAGATACGGTAATTATACAGTTCGGTTAGTACCGACGCCAATGGCTCCATGAAATGGAACCAGAGTTTGGCAGATGCCAAGGACAAAACTTCATGACCAACGCAACTCTTGGAGACGCTGTGTTGATGAAGGGAAGATCTAACACTTGATGAACGGAACATCATGATCATGATGAGGCTTCCAGATAATGACAACCCCCTGGTGCCGGCAGAGATCCCGGGCCGCCCATTCCCATTCATTCAGGGATCCCTCGCTGTCTATTCGGGAACTGCCGCCCACATTCTGAGAAACATCGATCCCACATTATCGGCAACTCATAATCCGGGATAAACAGGAACGCAGCCTCCACATTATCAGGAACAATCTCCCACAAAAATGGAACTACAATGCCATAATATCCGAACCAACCTCACCACGTTATCGGCAAGGCCTTGCCTTATTGTCGGAGATACCATTACCGAATCGTCGGAAACCGAGTCTTTGCCACTATCCTACTGTAATATTTGCAACGACATTCTCTATTTCTCGTTACCATAGCATGTGACATCCTTCCCACTTTATTCTGACCAACTCCTGTAATTATGGGTACACAGCTATGATCTGAGAGCAAATGAAAATTTTAACGACACTTGAGACACTGATCACTTACCATGATAATGCCGGATTGGGTATCCCGAATGTCAGGAAGCATTCCCAAAAATCGGGAACGTCATTATGGCAACCGAGAAGGGTACGCTCTAAAATTTCCGACTCAGCTGATCGGCATTTTCTGCCGGGCCACACGGTTTGTAGACCCCAAACTCTGTGACTTAGTTATGCAATTTGTATTACTGCGTGCGTAATTCAGCATTGTAAGATCAAAAACCGAAATTTCATTTCTCGAAACATAAAAATAGTATACAAGACAACAAATTCAATCTAGTATAATTTTTTGTTCAAGTCATTGGTAAAGTCAGCAGCAGGGATACCAAATTGTGAATCACTGACATGCTAGAAGACTTCAAGATCCCCATCTGCGAAATAAGTGTCGATTTCTAAAATGTCAACTCGGGGCCTGATCATGAACATCCTCAGCCTCGTCACTGAATTCGGCTTCGAAATCGGCATTCGACAGATCATATCCAATAAGTGTTGAAAAGGGAAGAGGCAACCATGAGGCAATACCACTGCTTCCAGCACCGCCGTTCTGAAACTTCTGAAAGTCCCGGCATGGGCATCCTGTAGTCACCACAGGCATCTCGACGCCGTGCTCGACTGCTTCTCAAAGTTCAGTATACATGTCTTAAAGTGACTGGAACATGACTGGACTATGACGGCTATCATGATTCATCCAGAGTAATAGGTGGCAGAGGACCTCCTCGGTCGCTATCAGACGAGGACAGCCAATAACGGCGGTGGAAGTGATCGCAACTACGACAATTAGACTCGTGGATGGTCACACCTGATCTGAGTTGGGAGATGGGGCAGGGGAATGTGTCCGAGCAAACATCTGAGGAGGTGGGGCCGCGGGCGGGAGGATAATTGGTAATATGTCGTCCTCGAAGTTCTCGTTCCTAACCTCTGTGATCATTAGGCGGTCCACGCCTATCCAAGAATTCTCGGTCCGATGGAAGTTTGAGAGGTAAGCATGGAGAGAACCGGAGTGAGTTGAGGTCAGGATTGACAACGACAGTAGACGGAGCATGAATTGGGCGAGAACTTGCGATGTTTGAGTGGATGCGAGCACCATGGAAGACGCGATTAGTTAAAACCAGAACAAGCCAGTATAACCCATACCCAGCTGCCTATACATCGACCCAAGGACCAAAACGAGAGCGGCGTTGCGGGATTAGTAACAACATCGAAAGCGACATTGAAGTGCGGATCGAGTTGGTCCAAAACGAGACCCGGGAGTGGTTATTGAATTGATTGTCCTGAAAGCGGGCATGCCAGTGACTCAGTCAATAATATACCATAGAAATAAGTGCAGTGGCGCGTACTTACATGACAAAACTCGAGTGTCTCAGAGAGCGCGTTCAACAGTTCAAACGTTCAAGTGACAAGTGACACACGCGTCGTGAGTCCAGCGACTCAACACGTTTTCCGAGTCAAGTTCATATTCAATATTCAATGCCAAATCAATATCTTCCCTCGCGTTAGTACACATCAATTTGTTTATGATAAACTTCCTTACTGTACCTCCTGAGGCGAAATCGAGCCTCACGTTCGATACTACCACTCGTTGGGGCGCGGACCTACCGCCATGGTCAAAGACCTCAAAAGGCACTACGACAAGACTAAATACGGACTACAGTACGTGTTCATTGTTTGTATTGAAGTTTGCAAATAATTGAGCCTCATTTTATTTGACTTCCTAGACGCTCGTCGGTAATGAAATTATGCAGGAAGTTTGGACTTCGAGGCACCCGGAAACAAGCCCATACCTTCGAAACGATCCGCGAACCGATCGCCGAGCTTAAGGAAAAATTTCCTAAAGCTGGTGTAGTTTTGCTGCATGATCTTTTGATGAAGGACTATGAAATGCATGTTCCGAAGTGCGTATCCTTATACTTATTGGGTTTGTACTGATTGTCCCTTCTCCTCAGGGAGTTAATTATGCGTTTCAACCATGAGTTTGACCCTCAAGGCGTACAAGCCCGAAGGGGACGCCGCTTCAGGCGCAAGGTCTTTTATGCCGCAGGAGTTAATCACATATGGGCCCTGGATCAACACGATAAATGGAGACGATTCGGTTTGCACCTACACCATTGCATCGAGCCGTTCGTTGGCAAACTTATGTGGATGGTGATTTGGTCGACAATGTCAACTCTAATACGTGACGTATGTCAATCTCGACTCCGATTTAGAAGGGTCGTTAGAGCATGCCTGGCTAGGTGGGCACTGGAATAATAAGCCCGAGGCTGCACTGATGGTCAAGGCTCCGTTTCACTTGGTCTCCTGGATTCAAAGACATGTTGCAACGTGGACTCAACGATCAATTATAATCTAGTTAATTGGTATGTCCTTTCTCCTTTAGCATTACAGTACTAACTTCCTACAGCCTTGTATTTCGTTGGATCGCCATCCCGTATCTGCAACGAGAACTTGATACTTACGTCTATCTCTATAACTCGACTCGTTGTGCTAATCGCCACAGGGCTCTTCCCCATGGAATTCCGGACATAATGTTTAAACACCCCGATAGTGTTAATGCTTTGGATTTCAAGGTACGCAAGATTTGTAAATGCTCTCATACCTATACCATAACATTGAAACAGGTTCTTGTTCCGAACGAGCTGCTTGATGAGATGGAATCCCAGCATGCGCTGTAATAATTCGTCACCTCGTTCTCTCACGATCACTCGATGGGCCCAATGTGCACACCTTTCCGCATGCGTACAACCCTTAGTCCTCATCCTTCACTGGCAGGTGCTGATTATGGTCCCAAGCCCCAAAGAAAAGAACGTGATCCCTCTGAGCCTCCTCCGTTGACGGCACTTATGTCAAACCCAATCTTTGTGAAACCTCCCCCTGATGCGCATCCTATGCGGAGAAGCTTGTCGGTACAGCCAATAGTAACGCTTGGATTCTTGGCACAAACTCATCGCCCAGTACGTTGTTGTGTTTTTTCCGCCAACTTTTTACGAACCAATCTTCCTCTATAAACTCGATCTCCTTTGCGTCAAGCGAGCAGTCTTCTCTCCCCATGGACGTCCTCCTAGCACTGATCGTAACTTCAAGTAAGTACTGTTACATGTTGTTTCATCTTGTCATTCCGTCGAACCCCCATCCAGCTTCGTTTTTCCCAATCAACACAAGCAAGATCGCCCTATCTGAACTCGCTGTGTACAGAACTCCTCTTTTGCCTACTCGCCCCCGTGAATCCAGTGCAATTCCAGACATGTTCAAGCCGAAGAAAGTACATCAGATCGTTCCAATGCACAAGGGCAAGGATGAAATGCCCCGCCTCGGTACTGCAGAGAGAAAGAAGAAGAGACAGAAAGACGAGAACGGCAAACCGTACATAGGACAAGGCGGGATGAAGAAATTGTTGGCACGCAGAAAAGGTTTGTTCTTTGATCTTACAACGCTTGATTACACATGTAGTAATACAAATTGCATAACTAAGTCACATATCACAGTTGGTTTCTGGGGTCTACAAACCGTGTGGCCCGGCAGAAAATGCCGATCAGCTGAGTCGGAAATTTTAGAGCGTACCCTTCCCGGTTGCCATACGTCATCGCTGCCCGTATTGTTGGGAAAACTTGGCCGATAAATTTGGTTCGGTACTCCTGAATAAGCAGGATTATTATTGATCTGTAATTTAAGGAATACAGTACTGAGTACAGTTCCTGATTAATCGGGTTCATTGTTCTTATTGCTACAGGCCGGCCCGCGCTTGTCCGCCAGCCGGCCGTCGATCACCAGGAGGTTGTCATGCCCTCCAACATTCGGCTTTGGGGTGTGTACACCCCACTCTTCACACTTCCTTTCTGTTGTCATTCTCTCATCGTACTGCCCAATGTCATCTGATTTCTTCATGTCTCTGGATGAACGTCGACGAATCCAACTTGCTGCTTCTCAACAACATCGAACAGTTCATTTCTAGACATCAAGACACCATTGCCCACCAACGAGCTCGCCATTCATCTCGGTCATCTTCCATTACTCCATCTGCTTCTGTCTCCTGGTGGGAGCATTGTTGAACAACTCCGAACTCAATGTACGTTCCATCAATCTTCTATGGAATCATCGAGGTAGATACTGCATATCAAAGTTCGTCCTTCATTCATCGCACGATACATTGTTATCAACTCCCCCAACATTCGACATTCCGTTCTGATTCTTTGAACCCGAAAAGGCTGTGTCTAGTTATCAAATAAAAAAGAACTCGTGGTCGATAAGAGACAAAAGGATTAAGAACATCGATAGGACTCGGAAGCTATATAATCTCATGCCATTTGGCTTCGATCTTCTGGCAGAATGTCAAGGTGCACCGATGATCCTAATCTCGATTGCTCTCGTGACATACAATGTGATGCTCCTACTTTGTACAAGGTGTTAGCATGGAGCCGCTCGGAAAATGAAGCACTCTTGGAAAAAGATGGCTCTAGGACTCTATAAATACACATACCAATGGACGCACTTGAGGGACACAAGAACTCGAGCATCCACCTCACTAGCATGTCCTACTCATCCCCACTGCACGCTGGCCAGCCCAGGCCAAGGTCGCCTCGACCGATTCCTGGACAGACTCCTGGACCGACTCCTAGACCGACCCCCAAGCCGACCGACGCTACAGTCAATATCCCCGTAGGCTATTCGGGCATCATCTCTGGTGTAAGTATTTCTTCCGCCCTCTTGCTGTAGCCCCTCAGTACTCGACCATGCTCAACTGGATCTGTAGCTCTCCCGCTCCCAGCGCTCCCAGCGCGCGATTGTTACGATCGTCGCTGCAGACGGCCTGGAGATCTTCCGGTCCATTCTCGTTGGAATGGGAGAGAACATACCTTTCAGGGAACAAAGTGACCCGAGCTCAGCCAGCATTGCATTTGGCCCCTTCAACTATGAGGCGACTGTGATCGTCACCATTGAGAATGCCTCCCGGGGTGGAAGTGACTTCCGTTCGTCCACTGTTATTGCGCCTATTACTGTAAGCGTGTTATGGCTGCCTACCTGACGTGATAGCCCTGACCTTGCTATGAACAGGTCACCAAAACGCCTTCATCTGCCCATCCCCATCACATCCGTGTTACTACTGTAGGCTACCTCCGTTTCAATGCTTGGAAACACCATGTTTATAATTGATCTAGATTCTCTCGGAGGATGAAACCGACTGCGACTTCAACGATGCCATTATCTCTATCTTCGCATTCAAGTCGGCCTCCTAGGCTTTGCTCGATGATTCGGAATTGTGTATGTCCTAGGGACCGTACCGTGTCTGATTTACTGGAGCTGCGGAAGAATCCAGAATTATCATGTAAATGATCTGTACTACAGAGTTTTACGTCTTGGAATGAAAAGTAGATGAAAAGGCTCGTCCCCAAAAACCCGAGCCACCAACAAGTCTTCGCCCAAACGGCAGCTTGCGGAGCTATATCACCATGGAGCCACTTACAGATCAGTCATTCAGCGCCTGTGGAGGATCACGAGCACTCTATTATCGAGTAGGCGCCGTCGATACGTTCACTTGTCGATCTTCCATACAGGACTCGTCTCCCTTCACTAGAGAAAGAAGCTTTAGTTTCGCTTCACATGCTCAGCGAGTCCAGTGGCCAGACGATCAAATTGTAAGGCCGACAGGGTTCTTTAGCTGCAAGTGGGGAAATGAGGGTCTGCCACCACCACCGTTTCTGGTCTAGTCAGCGTTACGCCATCGATGAGCATTTGGTCGACTGGCATGGGAATTTGAAGGGCTGGGCATCCATGTGTCTGTATCACGTTTGCTACGCTATGCCTTTCATTGATCTATTCAAGTCCTCACCATCACCTCATAAATCTTGCAATAAAATCTTTTTCACCTTGATTTGGCTGCTAAACCCTAACCCTAACGCTTACATAAGGGTGTTGGCTCCTAACTTAGCTGACCTCTATCTTACTGCGATCATGTCAGAGATGATCTTTACATACTCTCAATGACAGCGTTCCATGACCATCGACTCAGACATCCTGGTCTGTTTGACAGAAGAAATAGAAGCTTGGATATCATCAATGCTTCCGATCACATTGCACTTATGTCCGCGCCGTTGACAGATGGAATGCTGTGATGACATACCTCGACGCTCGAGTCTCGCTCTAAATTTACTGCGCTCAAACGTATCAGTAGCACAAACACTCGCTCTGTGAATCCTCCAGTACCTCCATAACTTCACCTGAGCCCACCTCTATACCTGAAGAACTGAGTATTAGCCCGTTAGTCGCAACACGTCCCACTTCACCGCACGACCTGCATCTACATTCAACAGTTACTGCTGAATTCAATACAATCGAATCCCACACTGTGGGGCATTGCTGCTCTTGGCAGGCTTCTGATCAGAATACTTAATTTGACAGCTGGCAGGCAGAACAGAAGATTGTCTAGCTCCACCAGCTCACCCAGCCCTCTCCTACACTGAATTTCCATATGAGGTAATACTCTTCCAGTCGACGATTCCAAACTAGAAAATGCCGTCTCGCGCCGGCGGAAACCTTGCTTGCATACAGCTATACCATCAAAGACATCATCACGCAAATATGATTACTCGAATGTCACAAGATACAAACGGCATTTCCCGCTCTGCGGATTGATCGGACAAAATTGAAAACAGGCTTCATTAAGTACACCCCTAGACGAGTTTTCAATGGAATTTGGCTGGTTTGATGGATTGGTGGAATCCACCCACGCGTAACTGGCTTCTAGGTGGGCTCTGTTATGGGAACCACCTTTTCGGAAGGCCGCTGGTTTTGAGAGACTTGATTTGTGATAACCATATGGCTATCCGGACCGCCCGTACCGTAATATCAAATAACGACTTAGTGAGAAATTCTGTCAAGCCGCAAGTAGAACAAAACGAATACTATGGTCATCGCTCAAAACTACAACGCCATGTTGCTTCAAATTATCTGAAACTACAGAATAAAAGAAATCTACAACTGTCAGTATCACCTTCCACCCTAGACACCCTATACTAATTCCTGCGTGCTCCTTTCACCGGGACTTGCCACTGAGAGTCGACAGGGCACGTGACTGTCCGAGTGTTGTGGCACGTAATATTTGGCTCTTTGTTTGTCCTCAGTTTGTTTTCAACGCTCTCGTATCCGCTGTCATGTTTGGCTCTCTACCGGACCCCCTGCTCCCCTGCTCATCATAGGCTTGTCGCAAGAACTTTGATGTGAAGTCTCATTCTATGGTATGTCCCTATTCTGACTTGTGGTGAATATCACTGACGACTCATGATATATAGTACCACCCACCTCAGCAGCTTCAAGTTCCACACTGGAGGTGCGGCTGCCCGCCAGCAGCCTTGCGTAAATGCACGACGGCATTCCAAGAGTTATTGTAACTTGTTGAAGATATTATAGACGCCCACTCAACGACATTCTTGGATGTTCGCCAGTGCAACAACCGCAGATGATACATTGGGTGATGTGAACACGGTAAACTTCAATGCATTTCTCAAGCTGGCAGATGAAATGTTGGGGCAACTTGGTCAGAACCATAGTGTAGGTATTCTCAATCATAATACATTTGTAAATATCCTAGATTATTAGTATATATTCTGAAATTGATATACTGTTATCTATTACACTACTGCTGGGAAACAATATTTGCGAGCCAGGCTGTCTCCATCATAAGCTGTGGTGGGTGCCAGCTGTTTAAGACATGGGTTCCAGATGCGCCATGTGTGAATTCCACCGGCCTTCCGAAAAGGTGGTTCCCATACAGAGCCCATCTGGAATTCGATGGCGATCAAACCAGCTGGATTCTACTGAAAAACCGGCTAGGGGTGTATTGGGGGTGGAGAAACCTTGCAAGCAAGGTAATAACAAACGATGGACATTTCCCACCGACGTCAAGCATCGTTCGAGCGACGGAATGGGAGTTGAAGCCAGACTTGAATGGCAGAATCACTGATCCCTGCCGTGCCTTTGCCTCAGTTCGTGATACTACGTAGGGACAATCTATCGCCAACTGGACAGCCTTTGTAATGTGTAATATGCAGTCATTGACAAAATAAACTTGACCCAAAAAAAAAGGAAACAGGACAGCCTTGGGAAATTGTGAATAAATTCTCGCGTTTTATTATTATTATTACTCCCCTAGTGGTATACAACTTGAAGATTCAGTCCATGCAATCTATCCAATATATTCTCCGTCTGCTTGGTGCGGGCACGATACTCGAGTTCCCCTCTAGTTCTTTCTGTTGACTGGATCATCCTGTAAATTCTCAAATGACTTACGTAGAAACCTTGTACTTTACGCAACCACGAACAAGTGACGAATCTGGCGATGCTAATCGTACCTTTAGTCGCGAGACTAAAGACGAGGGAATTCTTCGATATTGAACTGCTTCATGAATCGAACGCCTGTCGCTATATCCCCGTTCTGTGCGTCCTTCTTATGTACGATCATGCAAAGAGGGAGACGAAGATCCAGACCTGTGCCCGTCAAAGATGATGATTCAGACAGGGATGAGTTCGATTTAGTTGTAGATGTTGTCTTTCTCGGTGCATTCTCAGATGACACTTCACCTTCGCTCGTCTTCGAGTATGGTGGCTGTTTGTGTATCAAACCATCCCTGTCTTCCTGGCAGCCCTATCCTTTCTGTTCCAAAAAATATATTCGTTTTAGCTGACTGCTTTGACCTGGCCGGTTGCTTCCGATTAAGTGCAGGGTCTTCCGTGGTCTTCTCCGGTGAGTTAGAAGCGCCAATGCCTCCGCTTTAGTCTGTCAAATATAATACACCGTCTCCTTGGCCTACATCGGGGTCATGGAGTACCCTGTCCTTTATGTCACCGATATCAAGATCACTTCTTAGCCAAGCAGCAACGCGTTCATTGTAATGACCATAAGCTTTCTCATCCACTGAATCATTGGTATGTTCACTGTATACGAAAAGGGAATCGGTGTATTCCCTGTAACACCGTATAACATGCATAGAAGCGATTTCCAAAGGCTGGTAGGGTTTATTGTGAAATAATGATCAAAGGGAGCACAATAAGGACATGGTTGACTGACAACTCGAAATAATCAGTCTCGACTCGGCGAGCCCATGAATCAAGTACGGACACGGAGGTCAATTATTGATCGATCATCTGGATCTTGAACCTCACAAGTATCCGCTCTCCAGCATTGTACACCCGCCGTCAAGAGCTCTCTTGCAACAACATTGGTGTGGTATGATGCCTTCCTCCGAACATTCGTTATGCAATTGCTTACACGGGAGAGATAATAAACGAGAGATAAAGCTGCGAGAGGATCGCAAAGGTCAACAGCTTATTCCTCAACGGTCCAAGGACGTCGATCTGATATTTTCTTTCGCGAGAAGCAGTCGAAGTAGATACCGGAATCTCTTGGCCTTCATCCGACAAATCTGAAGTGCAGCCAGACAACTCTTTACGATAACTTTTGATGGCAGAACGGAATTCATTCATGTAGTCGACAGCAACGAGAACTGCCGTTGCGTGCATCTTCAGGTATTTTGCTAGAGGGTCATTTCGGAGCAGATGCTTTGGTAGAACAAATGGCGCCAACTCTCTGTGTCCTTCAAAATCAAAATTCGCTCACAACAAATGGACGATACAAATCACATACTCAAATGCAATGTCCGAAAGTGTATGCTTCAAGACTTCGCGAATGTAGGTGACAATGAAGCAGGTCGTTGGATTGGCGCCACCAAATATTCTTTCCCGGGCAACTGTCGAGCGAAGGCTAACTGACGTTTCTAAGCGAATGCGAACAGCTTGAACAGAGGATCGTCGGGAGCTTTTCTTCGTCGCCAATATCATTTGTTGTCTTGCTGGCAATTTCCGCAAAGAGACTTGGTCCGAGGGGGAACAAAGGGATGTGGACCCTGTAGCACAACTTGTCAGAGTTTAAACAATACTGAAGAGTGGTAGGAATACGTGAAATATCCAACTAGGCAAGTCGGACGCTAGGGAGTCTGATAAACAGCGAGTCTGATTAGGCCAGCCATGATCAGGATTGTACAAGTGTACGCAGACATTTGCAGGCCCTGGGAGCATCAAGCAGGGGTTGGAAATCCAAGAACGCGTCGATCCCGAGGCGGTGACTAGAAGTGCACCCAAAGTGCACCGACAATGATTTACAGCGTAACGAGTCCGACACACGTTGAGTTAACAAATTGTAATTCGTAGCTTGAGACGTATTTGCATCGAATACCTTGAAAACACTCCATCAAAGACATTCTCATTGCAATTATATTAGACAAATATTTACACGGGGAGCTGAGGCTATCTCCAGGTCCTATGGCATACCTGAATCCCACAGCATCATCTGGTGCAAGCTCTTAGATCCCGTGACCGCTTGAACAGGGGGGAGGTTTATTTATTTCTTCATTTCTGTGTCTGATACTGTAATTTGATGGCTTGTTAGAGGAGATTTCATAGTTATAATGCGCATATATCCACTTTGCAAGTGAACCAGAGAATGAGACATGCCAGTGACATTGTTGCTGCGGTCAGTCTGGCGGTGGTACCGTTTTGTGACAACTCGCTTTGTCTCTTGCTTTCACCAGCTTCACCAAGTGTAGTTGAGATGAGCGCAAGGCAGCCGTTCACACCCTTCCGACCTGCTTCTCGCACAGCCCAGCACGACTCCAACACTGACTCAGACTCTAAAGCTGATCTGTCTTCCGGCGACAACTTGAATGTGATTTCTGGCCAGCCCAGTGGAAAAGACTTTTCTTCTCAGCTGTTGCAAACGGTGCAGACGGAATCCACGAATCAACCTTTCAATCTGTCAGGACTGATACCTTCGAGAAACAAATCATTGCAAGCCCTCAAACTCCGCAAAACCAAAGCAATTGATGGCGTTTCTCAATCGCCTGCTAATCCTAGGTCTATAAATCAACAAACCATTCAAATCACTTCTCCGAGGTCCTCTTCTCCAAACTTCACATCTGATGCAACTGGTATAATAACTGTCACTACATTTGGCGATCACTCCGGCCTGCATCCAGCTGAGAATACAGCTAGACCTTCCTACGATTACGCGGCACAGAAAGACGCGTACTTCACGTTTAAACCTGATATTTCCGAGTCTCCCCCCTACCCCGACTCTCTGGGAACACGTATGCATTCTTCGCATTCTCTAGACAAGATAATA
>QLOR01001039.1:0-29980 GCA_003313825.1 Sarcodon aspratus
TATGTAAATTATGTATATTATATAGCCTTATATGGCTTTATCCTTTTCCCCTCGAAATCCAGATGTGTATAGGCCAAGGAAAGGAGGAAACCGAGTTGAACCGAGTTCGTTGAATGAGTATCGCAAGTCTAATCAGTTCCTCAGCCCATGTTGCCTCTGCCCACGATTTGAGCCGAATGGTCGAGTGGTTTTTACAGAAGCTGCCATATTCATTGCAATGTCTGGGAAGTTCAGCATCTGTGATTAGTCTAGTTTACCAATGTTTTGCCCATATACTAGATTCAATTCAAAGAAAATTAATGTTATCTCGGTGTGAAACTGTAAATTGAATGCAAATCTGAAAAATTAAGAAGTAGAAATGTGCAAATTTGCGGAAAGTTTACGGATATCTACGCATATTATTTGGGGGACCTGTGCGCGAATGCGTGTGAATGTGCGTCAGTTTGCATGGGAGGTTTTTCCTGAAGACTGGACCAATTTTCCTGATGAAACATGTTTTTTTTTGTTTCCATGTGTCATGCATCCCTTTTTGGAAACAGCTGTAAGCATTTCCCCATAGCTTGCCACAGGTCCCTAAACTCATTATAACAAGGCAGAGGCAGCACAATGCTGAAAAACTGTTCAAATAGACAAGGCAGGTTTGGTGTGACTCATATGTGACTCGATTTCGCATTTCCAGTTTCGAAATTGGCCGATTTCAAAAACGGCCGGTTTTGAAACCCGGGTTGCCGAATGGGCCTTAGACTAAGTTATAAGGCGACGCGCGAACTCAGCTGGAGAGACGATTGTTCCGAGCACGCCTCCTCGTAAATGGCATGCAATTCTGTCTGTAGGCCTAGGTTACCTATGCTTCGAATGTTGAATATTATCCTGAAGTGAGTGCGCAATACAGGGTGGATTCCAAGCCAAGGGACTTTTAGATCTGAATTACGACGTTCAAGAAAGTCCCGAAACGTGCCCATATTGTTTGTTGCGTTATGGCTAAGCCACATTTGGCAGCACGCGTTTCCGCTGACGGTTCTTGTTGTTTGTTCTTTTGTTAATCCACCTGTGTTATCCGACTCGCTTTCCTACCGTTTAGAGGATCCGTGGTCCGGTTTCTAGTGTTTGTTGTCGGAAAGATACCCCGCCCCCACCATTCTCAACATTCGCCAGCAATCCGCTCTACCAGCGGATCCTCCGTGTTCTCCCTAATCCTTGTCTTCGCCCGACTTACCCACTCTCATTCGCTTTCGCATCGTCGTTATTACTTTCATCGCCTCTCCTAGCGTTCGTTTAATCATGGTTTCCCTTCGCACATCTTCCTCGCATGCTTCTAGTTTACGTTCTGCTTCTCAAGATAGTCTCTTAAATAGTTTCGAAATCGTGGCACCGTCCTCTACGCATTCAAATGCTTCTGGTAGCAGTGGCTCCGCTTCTTCGTCTCAGGTGTCATTGGGTTCAAATGATGAGGGTGCGTGCCTCTGATATCTAAAAGTATGAGCGTGCATGTATACACACTTGTTTATCCAGAGAATGTAACCATCACCGCAAATCGTACATTGGCAAAGAAAAGGGGTAAACGAAAGAGTCAAGAGTACGTTGCATCCTACAATCACGATTTGGGTGACAGTATTGTTAACAGCCAAGGTTTCTTTGGTTCTACATGATAGGGATTTGCAGTTTCTAGCCGTTTCGACGCGTATTACGGAACTCTCATACAGTATTTCGGACATCCAGACGCGTATTTTCGGTGAGATATAGTTATTGCCTCATATTCGTAATCATCACTGTTCACACTGTTCTGTTGGGGATTAGAGATTCAGGAATTACGCCACAAGTCCCAATCTTCTTTGGATGCGAGCGCCACAAATGATATCGACCAGTCGTTGATGAGCTTGGATGAGCGATTAGAGGCTGTCGCACAAGGGGTGAAATCGATCAACGAAGCTCTAGAACCTTTGATGAGTCAGACGCCTACGGTACACAGGGAAGATGGTTCTACGGGTGGGGAGGCCGTAATTTTGCGGAAACATGCGGCATTGATGGCCGAATGGGAGGCAGCTCAGAGTGAGAGCGAGACATTGAGGGACGAGTTGAAAGAGGATAAATGGCTCATTGTGTTTAGGACTGTGACGGAACAAGCTGGTGGGTTGATGACAAGTTTGGAGAAAGGTGTAAACAGGTGTCAGGTACGTCCACATAATGTTCAATTATTAGCCTTTAACCAATCCCAAATCTGGTTAGGATTTTGTTACTCAAGTATATCACAGGCGTTCGGAGGATTTTACTCTTCAAGCTTCACGTTACGAGAAACCTACCCCCACTCTAGAGTCCTATATAACTATCCAACAGTCATACGAGGCTAAGAAAAAGTGAATACGTTCTTCCTCTACACTTATTGTCAAACTTACTAATTCATTATCAGACACTATGTCCCAGCTATCACGAAAGTCCTGTCCGTCCTTGATAAAGGTGCCCAAGATCGTGTCACGAAGAATGGCGAATGTTTAAGGAGACATGCTGAGTCCACACAGCGATGGCGAGATCTACGTGATAGGATCTATAGAACTGATGATGACATGGAAAGAGCTCGAAAGATTCTTCAAAACGATGATCCCACTCCTAGCGAGACTGGTTCAAATGTGTCTACTCAAACATCCAGATCAAAGAATGGTCATCCGAGTGTAACGCCAGGCGACGTGAAGTTGAAGCAGAGGACACCAAGCACGTTGTCTCGATCCATATCACCGTTCCGTAAGCTCGCCCGCAAAATCAAGGGTTCTCCAAAGATACCAGCTATCCCCGTAACGCCAGTAACGCCCATCACACCAACGATAATTAGACAGACTCCATCGAGAGAGTCTGAGCCTGTTCAGACGCTGCGTCACAGGTCTTCCTTGCTCCTTCGTGGAAATCAACTCGAGACTCCTGTTACACCTGAACGAGGTCACAAATATTCGCAGAGTCTTAGCCCAGAATCAGCTGCTTTAACACAGACGAGAAGACACGATATGGATTCCACGGGCAAAAATCGACCAAGATGGAATAGCTCAACGAAGGTAGAAGGGGACGAGCGTTTAGGAACAGTAAAAAACAGACCATCCACACCTTCAGGCATAAGTCCATCTATCAGCGGCACGATGAGTGCCTCGACTAGCTGGGAATCGCCTTACAGTCGCAGTCTGTCAAGGACATCTATGACGTCTTCACGACCTTGGTCACCAGTCACATCTTCCGTCGCCTCTACGACTCAGTCGTCTCTGTTCAATAGGTCGCCTTCCCGATTACGATCTGCTTCTCGGGCTGGTCAGGTAGCCAGACCGCCTTCGCGCAGTCAAGTGCAAACCCCGGGTCTCTCACGAATATCGCCTCCGCGTCCACGCCCTAAGACCCCAAGTCACATCCCACTGCCGTCTACTCAGTTACGGGCCATGTTTGACGATGGTGGTTCTGCGTCTTCTTATGGTCGTCCGTTTTCTCCCACATTTTCCACATCCGGGGCATTATCAGTGTCTGGTCGAGAAACTCCAAGCAATTCACTTATCCCTGCTCCACGACCTCCCAGTCGATCAATGATCCCCATTCCCAGCCTCAAATTTTCATCAGCTTCGCGCCCATCATCCGCTATGTCGGATTATGCTGAAAGCCCCGAGGCGATGTATAAGAGAGCTCAAACCCCTGAATCTGCTCTGCGTCAGCGAGTGCTTCAACTCCCGGTTTATCAAGATTCCCGTGCAACACCACGCCCATCGTTCCACAAGCTGCCTCCGTCTAGCTTCCGAGATGGCTCGGCCCCGAAGACACCCGCTTCACGGCCATCCTCTAGGTCTGGTCCACGACCTTCTGGGGCTGACCAGAACGCGCATATCTATGTTCCTGTTCATAGGAAGGACCCACTTGATGTTGAGGTCGCCCAGATTGTGAACTCGATACCCCACGGTTTGCTCGTTGAGCGCGTGGATCTACCTCTCAAAAGTCCCCCAAAAGAAGGAGAGGAACTTCGCGCACAGTATGCTGTATCGAATGCTCTAGCGAGGAAGGTCATCACATGCCGATTGACTACGCTGACGCGACTCGGTCCTAAGGGCAGTGGTCAGGACCCTGTCACAACGAAAAAGGTAATGTGTCGGGTCGGGGGAGGTGAGTTCAGATTCACTCATCATCAAAACTGTAATTGATGACGTGTCACTCAGGGTGGCAAGATCTACAGCTGTATATCTTGAACCGACAAGCAGGAATATAGTTGTGGCACACATCGACTATCATTATGGCTAATCAAATGGATTTCTCGTAATGTTCTGGAATGGAAGAAACTCTGGTTTTTACCGTATATCTTTATGGGAAGGTGAGCATGATTGGACTTGTTCAATTCATCCATCTCCGAATTGCGGGGCCTCTCCATCAAATTTGTACTGTATATCATCGAACACATACTCACAGACACCGTACACGCACATGTCCGCCGCAATCATCATTAAATTACGCTCATTCCCCTTTTTTCGATATGGATTTACGAATTATATGCGTCTTAATTTGTTGTTCCCGAATTTCTTGGTGATGACTTTCTAAAAGGAAAGCGCGAGTTTCACGCTCATGGTAAGTTCCAAGGGCTCAGGGTGATGTCACGAAGGATACCGACAAAGATTACTTTGTTACGGTGCTTACGCTGGGGATTGAACTTTCAAGACAGTAGGGGTGTCGCCGTTGTGTACCTGGAAAAGTATGCTTCCGAGTCGTACATACACAAAGCAACTATATACTAAGGCGTACATCGAGTTGCGAGACGAAATGAATGTTCTATAGTCTGCGCAACAAGCCAGGATTGCACACAGGCCCCATAGGGACATCCTGAAACAACATCTCCTGATGGTGGCCAGACAAAAACGATCGGGGTATCCCGCAGCTGATGATATGTCCCCTCTCAAGAAAAAGAAAAAAAAGGTGCCCGAATCCATTCAATTGGTAGGCATCTTCAAACACGTCGTCCGAAGCCCATCTCCACTTTGTTTCGCAACTTGAATGAGGAGATTGCGTTTCTTCTCCGCGCCGAGCGAAGCGCGCAGTTCATAGAGGGTTGCTATACAAACGAGAAGTTTGGTTTGTTGTTAGATCGACGGGTTTCGTGCGTGTGTGTGGATTTTGGGGTGGGGGGTGACTTACAGAGATTGAATAAGAAAGGTTCCGCTGATACTACGCTGAGCGGAGACTCGTTGAGAGGTTTTTCTAGGACTTCGATTCCCTATAAGTAAAAGAGGTTCAGGTCCTAAAGGAAAAGTGACAACATGAAAATGTTCTATATACTTGCCTCCTTCAATCGACCTTGACTCAAAAGTGCCACAGAAAGATTATTGATCGCCTAAGGGGGAAAAACTGGTAAATATAAGAGGAAAGAAGCAAAAAAGACACTCAACAGCGAAATTATCTGGATCATCATCAAGCACTCGTTCCAGGATCTGCGTAGCCTTTGGCCAATCTCCCTCAGCAGAAGCCATGAGCGCCGTGTTCATTTCCACCATTCTCGCAGGAGCCGTGGGGTCTACGGCGACTTCAGCGAACTGACGCAATGCTTGGTCCAAGAGACCAGCTTGGAGGTATATCCTGCCCACTGCAGAGCGCAATTCCGGAGACGTCGAGCCGTCTGTCTGTTTGCACAGAGGCTCCAAGACGTTAGTTGCAGCAATGTAATCCTACCCATGCGCCGGTGTCAGAATTTGAAAAGCCAAACACAGAGGTTCCTCGTGTGCAAAAAAGAAACGAGAACCAGCATGGTACCTTACCTTCATTTCCAGGAACTGGGACGCGATGATCAGACAAACTCGAGCTCCCCGCTCCTTCCACATCCCAGAGATTGTCGCTTCAGACTTGGCCTGCCTCGATTTAATTTTACACTTCATCAACAACGCGTACAGGGCATCCAGATACCCCATAGAGTCGCCCGCCCAATACTTGAGCCGTATTTGCAGAACTTCGAGCTCGAATGGCAAAAGGCGTTCAAACACCCATGTCCTGTTATATGCTGGCTCGATTGAATTCAGTACTGAGAACAGGTTGGTGCATTCTGCAGATGTCTGGTTGAAGAGACGAAGACGGGCGAGGCAAGATAGGCGCAGATACCACAGCTGAATTCATGGCCACGGTTCATAAGTGAGGTTACAGACAGGCAATGCAGAGTCTCACAGGCAGGATGACCTGAACTTCTTCAGGGTTTGTTGCAACGATCCTGTCTCGAGCCATCCTCGCCAACGCTCTCCAGCTATTAGACATCTAATTTCATGTTCGTGACCCGCCCGCGCTCGTACGAAGAAACAAACTCACGACCAACGCATGGAACTCGCTACGGTGCCATTCACCAGTCAGATCTCGCGCAGGGCGCTTTTCAGGAGGGACAATGTATTTGTTCAACAAGGTAGTCAACGGATCTGTCTAATAATACAGGAATAGTTTATCAAGCTCCGTGATAACCACCATGTTAGTGGGTTGAAAAGCAACGGGCGTACGTTCGGAATCGGAAGGAACATGGTAGGGTTGGTCAAAGCGGTATTATACAACTCGGGGGGCTCGTCGTCAGAGTCTTCGCTGTCGGGAGATGATAGCGTCTTATGTGGCGGAGGAAGAGGCGGAAGTGGGTTGTTGGAAACTTCTGAAGTGGGAGTAGGAGAAGGTGAAGCAGACGTAGATGTCGAATGGGACTGAGCCAGCGATATTTCCTCGGCTGCTGTCGAAGACTGTGCAAGAGAAGGTTGAGATGTGTTCACGTTCGCGGAATCATCCTCCTCCGACGTAGCATCCTCAGGGTCATCGATGAGGAAAGGATCGGGCACTTCAGGTTCCACAATAACAGGCAGTGGGCTGACAGCAGTCGAACTATGCTCGTCTGACGCTGATTCGGAGGACATGGGTGGTGGTGGTACCAGAGAGGGATTAACGGCAATCTCCGGCGCGTGCTCAACCCTTGCGTTATCCTCCTCGCCTGATGCCGTACCAGGGATTCCCAGCCAATGACCCTGCTCCATTGCCGAGGGCGTCACCGCAGGTAGTTCGGCCCCCGTATCCACCAACCCCCCCTCCCCATTGATCTTCCAGTCCAACACACTGGCCAAATCACTACTGCTATCCGTGGTTTCTGCGCTCGACGTCCGCGAATGCTCAGACTTTCCACCTCTACCAATACTCGGCGTGGCCGAAAGCGCAAGGACAGATCGTGTAGAATCGGCTACGAGGACAGATATCGTCGGCGACTGGCGTCGATGGGGGGAAGGGGATCTGTCTGAATGATGGTGTCTTTTAAATAGTTGGCTGCCCTTCCTTCCTATGCGCTTCACGAAGCTCTTGGCTCTCTCGCGTTTGCTAGGATGACTCTCGGGACTGGCATTAGGTGTGGTCATTGAGAGTGGAGGTTGTGGGTAAAGCCAGATAATATGCACGATAATGAACGCCCCGCATTTATACCTTCTCCGGGCCCCCATTCACGTTCCATAGCCGTGTCATTGCCGCATGTATTCAGTTTGGTATCTGTGTGGCTCGGACGACAGCTTCCATCACTTGACCCGGACTAATTCTTCACAGCCTCTACAGCCTGAGGCCTGAGGACTGGAAAATACAATTCCTTCCTGGTTTCCGATAATATATAGACATGACAAACGGATTACTAGGATTGAATATGATTAAACCAAGGACGTAACGAATAAAAATATATCTAGTAACGATGGAGCTTGCTTCGTAAAGCGCCCTGCACTGAATGGACGTCTGATACAATGCGATAATCAGGGCAATTTCACCGAGACGGCCCCCCAGCTAACCGAAATTACAGAACCTTCCTAATATACCATGTATGCCACACAGAGAAGCGGGAAACCACTGTATAGCGAGACCCAAAACACAATGTTACCCATGATTTTGTTCTGCCTGATGGCAGGTATACGTCCGATAGCAATGAGCGGGATTTGGATCAGCTGGACGGTCGTTAAACTATTGGTCACCGGATCAAATACGAGCCAATCACTTACCTGAAGAGTAAATAAATACATTCTGCATTCATCATGTCAACAACGGTATTCGGGATGACACATATCCGAATAGGCACCGACCTTATCTTTCGCGTCACAATGGCCATAACGAGCTCATGCACAGCTGCGCTCAATAGAAACGTTATCAGCATCGCAGACGTCTTTGACAGCTTGTAGCTTCTCATCGTTGAAGCATAAACATGACGGAGCAAAAAGTTGTGAACAGGTTTGTTCCACTTCCGCGCGAACTCATCCCAAGATCTCGAGTTCCACCTTGTGCACAATGTCAGTCGAGTACAGTTTTGAAGCAAGGCAATAAACGGCTCTCACTAGAGTTAAAATTTAGCAGGTAATAAGGTAACTAAAGGAAGGAATGCTCACCCAGTCTTCATAAAACTGACGATCAGCGAAACTGGGAAATACAGCGTAAGGTTTCACATTAGAAAGGAAATGAAGACAGACTTACTAGGACAACTCCGCAAAGCCGTTGCAAATGCATTCTTTATTAAAACGTGAGAAACGAATAAACAATACAGCATATAGCTCACCAAATATGATGTAGAATAGTAATAAGTATGCAACCATGAACGGCAGGGCCAGGTCGAGAAGTGAGCGGAAAAACGACTGCTCATATGTGGCAGGAATGTTTGGTAAGATGAAACTCTCCGTGACCGAGTACAATAAGGCAAATGTGCCGAAAGTTGCCACTGTTTTCTCGAAAACATACACAGGTCTGATTCTAGATCATTCAAGGCCTTTTAGCATTGAGACCCAGTGTACAAACATGCCCTCACTTTTCAGTCCTGGGAAACTCCAACTCGTACACCAGTGTAGGGATGAGTTGGTATACCGCAAATTTTTTCCAACTGATATTCCCAGGCCACTTCACGTGCTCTGGTCCTGTACTGGTAAGCTCGTACTCCAATTCAGAATATTCGTGGGCAAGTTTTGAGACTTCTTCGTCAGGATGATCGACTAATATGTGCGTTGCCACGGTTGGTAGCTCTGGGACTGGGCTCCCGCTTCTAGATATATCCCGAGAAGATGGCCCTTCGTTCGTAGCTGTCGAAAGAAGACGCTGGCGCAAGACAGATGCCGCTGATACATCAATGTCTGATCGGACTATCCCGTCAGAAACCATCGAGTCGTCTGGTGTGGTGTTTCCGGACTCCATCCGTTGGGTGGCAGCATCGAGCTCGGATCGGCGAGTTTTTGCTGCGACGATAGCTTTATCCCAACCTCCTACTCGATCAGTTGCGCTCTCAAGACGTTTGAGAGTCACTTTCGAATCTTTTGCCACCCCTTGGAGGTATCCATTCACAGATATATACGAGTGCATCTTCATTATCATAACCTAGAATGCACTTGAGAAGACGACATATTATGCAACATTATGTATCTGCTTACCAAGGTATGCAAGGTGAAGAAACCGGATTGAACCCATGGCCATTGTCTGAAAAGAGTTCGATACTCTTTGTCAACGAGAATTGCAAGTGAGGGCGACTCACTGGTTGAATGTCCACCGAACAGCCAGGAAAAGAACAAATGTTTGCCATGTATGTTGAACGGCTACACCAAACCAATGGTACTTGATGTATCCTTTTGCAATGGCTTTTGCAAATGGGACGCATAGCCCTGTGGACAATACCAGAATGGCGTCACTGATAGCTAGCATCACGGCATGTTTTGAAAATGTCATGGCAAAACGAAGGTTCAGGACGTATCCATTAGCTTCCAAACTTTGGATATACGTCCGGACCATGAATATAAAAATAGATATCCAAAACAACGTGAAAAATCCCTTTGCATGACGATCTGTTTAATATCGGCTCCGAAGGCTTGCGGCAGATAATTAGAGCTCACCCGGAATTCATTCGTGCCCGATAGCTCATTCGAAGTATCGAAATGTGATTTTCGAGGTGCGAAAGTGATCGTCGCGCGTAGTTTGTTGTCAGGACTAGATCGATAGGGCTTCGAGACGTGAAGGGTGCCGTCCGCAGTCTGATAGCTGCCGCTATGGGTGCGTTGGGCGATGATCTGTTCATGACTTCCATTCATTGTTGAATTGGGGTCTATGACAGTTGACTGTCGTCTATGTGGGGTTTCCTTGTGTAAGTCGGACCTGTATGCAGAATATGAAAGGCCGGCGCACCAGCTGGTCGTTATGGCTTGAGAGAAGGATAAACCTCGTTCGTAACAATGTGGGTAGGTTGGAATAAACGCCTGTTAGCTGGCAGGTGGCGCGGCACAGTTGATTACATGTATTGTCTGAGCAAAACGGTGACGCAAGGGCACAGCCGTGTTCTCACACTCCAATGACGATCTCAGTTTAGTAGAGCTCTTTCTTATTTCTATTTAGCCTTTGACCTCTCGTAACTTTCTCGCAACTATTAGATTATTCTGAAAAACCTGGAGGATGCTTCAAAGGCCATTGTCTTCACTTTTACTGATACATCACAATGGCAACAACATCTAAGACAACCAACAAATGAAAGAAAGATGAAAGGGCGAAACCGGAAATAACAGACATCGAATTAAAGATGCCTTAGATATAAAAGGGCATTCGATCTGTGTCACTTCTTCACTTCCCAAGTCCCCTGTAACTGGATTGACGTGGCAGTACAATCTGGTCCTCCTTTCCGTTGTGAATCACTTGGAGCCGTACAGGCGACGTCCGCGCTGGACCAGGGCCCAGCTGCTGCACGCCATTCCGTCGGCGGTGTATAGCGGGTGGCGCGACGTGATTACTCTCGGGCTGAATTGGATACTCAATTGTTGCCACCTGTGACTCCGGTCGTCCCATACACGAAGCACTGATCGACTTCCGAACCATCCGGCACTGATGGGCGACCACTTCACCATGCTTCTCATGAATCGGCCGGGAGTATGGTAAAATATACGACTCGTCGTCATCATCAACGATATATGATGGTCGTCGTATCTGGTACCTTGATGGAGGTCCCCCACCCATGATTGTTCGTGGAGCTCGAATATCGAGGAACGGAAGTGCTTCCGGCAGGGGTTTTGGCACATCGATGGCGGATTTTGAGCTCGATGCGGCGTGATGAGGCGTAAGGCCATGGCGGCAAGGCAGACGAACTGGTACTTCCTCAGCCTTTCGTTTGCCCTTGGGAAGTTTCAGGGCGGCGGCGGACTTGGATTTCTTCATTGCCCCCTTCTTAGCAGGGTGCGAGGGTAGCTCCTTTTTTAACTCGCTAGATGGGTCCACAGCAGGGATGGGTTGGTGACTGCTCCTGAATCATGCGTAAGTCCATAATCTAAGAAAGGGTTGAATCGGAACAAACTCACTGTTTGTTAGAATGGAATTTTGCAGACAATATGTGAAGTCGATGCATGATGGACAGAGGAAAGGTCAATTATGGGATATGAACTCTAGTATTATATGCACGATAGCCAATGAACCAGAAAGTCACTCCTTGTTTATATGTCCGTGGCTGTCATTGTGGCCAGAAGCAAACAATCGGACTCGTGTCCCCTAAGAAGACGATTATGTCCATTATGACCATGTTCAGGCAGAGGCACCTATTGTCTACAATCAAGTGGCCACATCCTTCCGAAAGAGATAAATGCTCTTACCCGTATCATGTATCGCTGTTTCAAACAACGGAAGATCTATGTAGAGGGTGTTAGTTAGCGTTCTAGAACTGTGAAAAACATGTGACAAAGCAGCCGCACAAAGTTCTAAAGGATGAAGAAGACTGTATGCGAGAGATATGAGCGACAAGAATCAGGGCATAGAATTCGAACGCCGGAGTCGAACGGAAAAGAAGAAAAGTGCCGAACAAAAGGTTACCGCGGTAGTTGCAAAGATTGAATACATGTTCAAAATCATGCGCCTCGTCAACTACCGTACGGAGCACGCTTCTAGTTAGACTCCACACACGTCTGCTAATCTTTCTGTATTAGATACTAAAAACAAAGTCAGTATCTTGCGACGGCATATTCCTTGATAACAACCACCTTGGTTACTACCTTGTCTGGAGGATACTATGAACCGGTAGATCGTCGACTATATTCCAACAGTCCTTCCCTCGATGTTCTTCAAGCGTGACCCCTAGAAAGGAAAAGGTCGCGGACTGTAACCAGTCTTTCTACCGCCAGAGTTTACCGTAATAGCGACATAGAACGTCCTCGTGTGGTAGTCATCATCTGACGAGTGAATCACTAAGCGACATACATCCACATCCAAAGCCAAGGGGATATTAATGTCTATGCAACCGTGCTGACCGCCCGCTCTATGCAGTATAACCCTAGGAACGAGTTGCCACCTCGTATTTTGCTTGTTCAGCTCCTGAGGTCCGCGTTCCGTTACAGCAATGTGTGCCGAGGATATGCTGGTGCCATTTTCCTTCGAGAAGATGACCGATGGAACTTTAATCCGTTGTCCAGCTTCACGAGAGATGAAGAGCGTATAAAACATACATCCTGGCGATAGAAGCAAACACCATATTATTCGACGCTCCGGGATGAGAGAGTAATTTGTGAAACCAGATACACTGGCACAGAAAATGTCGAAATGTCGAGTAAGTAAAGCGTGCTTGAGGGATATGAGTGTCGCCCTATCAACTATCAACAAGACACGAATTTATAGGTCTGCCTACGGGAGACTAGCTTGAGGGCAACTTGAAGGCGCTTCGGGAATAACCTGGAGATGAGTCTTGACTTCTAGTTCGGTTACCGGACTACTTGACTTCACTGTCGAACCTTTTTTGGAACATCAATTTTTCACTTGAGTGTTCACCGTGACCGTCCTTGTTCCCACCTGCGACCGCAACGCTACAAAACGAGTCTAATCTTAGGGATCGTCCATTGCTCTTGTCGATTGTGAGGAAGTTATAAACCATTCCAGCATACTTCAAGCATAAATAAAATCAGTGCATTCTAAGAATAGCACAAAATATGTACGAATGTGAGTACAAAGTTCATCTCTCAACTACCTCGAGACTAAGGATATGAATAAAACATTACTATTTGGCTGGACAGTTGCGAAAGTAAAGTCAGATGTACAGACTGGAATTCTGGCAAATGAAAGAACGTACATCTATGGTTTTAATTGGGTATAATCGGTCTCTTGGTGCCGACGATGGCATTGCTAAAGGGTCTAGCAGGTGCAACACTGAACGTTGACGATCGGACGCGACGCTTGGCTTGAAAGTTCTGGGCGCCAGCGCGTAAGGCGTCGTTCGAGAGTGCAACGTATTTCGATGGCTTGGAAGCCTTCAAGACCGTTGGTTGTCTTGGCTCCTCTTTGGAGGGTGAAGCACGTTTGAGCGGACAGACGTTCGTATCCAAAGGAGAGAGTGATTGGTATCGAGGTCGAGATCTTGGTGGACCAGCTGGATTAGGAGGAGACTCCCGTCTGGGCCTGCCTTCATCGCTCGAAGCTTCGTTAATGGCACGGGTTGCGTTTGAAATCCATCCTGGCTCGGGAATGAAAGAAGGACCGCTGATTGCTCTCGTTCGACCGGTACATCGTTTCTTTATTGCTCGAATCTGCACGTCCTGCTCGTGCTGCCCTGCTATCGGAGATCTTGGACTACTTTTCAGCTCATCTGTCAATGGCTTGTATTGACATTGTGACTTTTCCACCACCTCTTTCACCTTCTTCGCCCATTCGTCCATATCATACAACTTGTGGATCATTAACTTGAATGTAAATGGGTACTCTTCAGCGAGGGGGAATTTAGCTATATCTCCTTCCGCGTGGCTCTTCCTTCGAGAATGCCTGGATTTGGAGGTAGAGGTGAATTTCACCTCGCCATCCTCGTTAGAAAGGGCGGTCTCGAGTTTTTTCAGGAGAGGGGCAAGATCACGAGGCACAGAAAGATCTTCACGATTCTCCTTCGAAGCAAGATGAACGAGGAGGTTAAAAAACTTGGCGAATTCGGCTTTGTCCGTAGACATCCTGCGATATATGAAGTAGGCGGGAGGGAGTCTTGGCCGATGAGTAAGTTCTGAGAACTCTACGAGTTCGTAGGATAAGATTGTGCTCCTAGTGGGCCTTTTTTATGGACCCCTGAGGGCCACCACAACGTCAAAGCTAGTGGCGTTAGCTCCTTGAGGCCTTTGTTATCCAGCCACAGAGGTACCATTGTTGAAAGCAGGTGCTATTACAGTCATCGTTCCATATGAAAGCTGTCCGAGCAGTTTTGTCCCGTGCACATATCAGTACCCAGTAAAACAAGGTGTAAGCGTCCTGATTATCTGGGGGTGCGACAAGTCATGTGATGTCCACGTCATGTGATCACAGAGTTCGGAATTCGACTGGGTTTGCGAACTTGGAGAGTGAAATCGAACCAATTACATACAACGCCCGCTTCTCAAGATGCAATCCTTGCTTTACTTTATTGCCATTGCATTACTGGTAATGCGTGAGTACCGCCCTTTCCGTCGTTCTCCAGAGTCTCCCTGACCACCTGTCTAGTTTCTTTCCATTACCGTGCTCACCTCGTCCCCAGTCGCTTCAAATCCTTCTTCCCTAGTCTCAGCCATTATACTCCGGTCTCGACTTTTGCAGAACAAGCAGAGGCTGGACTTAGTTCATCCAACTTTGACATTGAGGCTAACATTGCGGATGGGGATTCGAGGATTGGGTTGGATGAGCGCGGGACCCTAGAAGTGCAGGAAATCATGAGACGAGAACGGGTCAAGTAAGCCCCTTTTCTATGGAGCTCAGTATTCGCAGATTTACAGGAATGTGGTGGTTCGCAGCTTTGATCAGGCTCGACTGATTAGGCAGAATGCCATTCTTGCTGCCAATGGAATCGACCCGTCGGGTAAGTCTTGGGAGCAATATACACATCGTCATGGTATCTTATGGTTGCTATGATCCAGGCATGCCATAGATTCCAAAGCAGTAACTCGGTTATGATTCACTTCCAAGGGGTTTCATTCCTCCCCTAATGTATCGCCGCCTTTGCGGCTGTATATCAGGCTTGCTTGCTTTAATATTCCCTCTGACATTACCCCTCATTAGCTATCTTTACTATTGGCTTTTTCTCTTTACTCCACCTTATCCATCACGCATTAAGGGACATCAATCTCGAACATTGTGTAGTCAAAATGCTCTGTACCTTTGATACATGTTGAGGTGCCTCAATATAATTCACATAGTGAAGAGAATGCTAGCCCTATGTGAATGTCGGTCTTTTGATGTGATTGGCAGATTCCGTCACTAATTGAAAACCTACATACATGTCTTGTCGAGAGCGCTGAGAACCCATAAATCAAAAAGGGTGTTTGATCAAAAATTCTGCCTCAGCTTTGACGCTCTCTACAAAGTCTTCAGTTGTCTTGACAGGCTTCCATCCGAGCGCCCGTGCACGATCTCCACGCGCGCGACTATTTGTGCCCTGGTATGCGACCTAGACGAAATTTTGCGCGTTAGAAACGCAAGAAGGTACAAGAGACCAGATCGTACAACTGGGAATGCTTTGATCTCCTCCTCCGTCATAGGCACAGGCTTGTCAGATTCCACTTTGCCCGACTTGTACAGTGTGGCAGCGACAGCGTCGCAGGCCTGTTTCTGGTGGTACTCGCCATTCTCGACGAAGTAGTACCCTTCGCGGCCGCTGGATGGGTTTTTGCCAGAGATAATAGCGTCGAATAGAATGTAGTAGAAATCGGCGGCTGTTGCGAACAGCGCTCGTTCGTAAGTGAGAAACTAAAACTAAAAGTAAGAAATTACCTCACTTTCCCCGATCTCAACGTGATTCCAAATGTTGTTCCCGGTTCCTACGATTGCTGTTTTGTCACGGGCCACGCTGAACTTGATGAGGCGAGGAATTTGACGGGAGATCGGATTTTGGAGGCCCTTTTTTGTGAATTCGTTGGAGGCGATGCCCCAGATGGTGGAAGGAAGGACAGTGAACGTCTTAACATATCCTTATTTCCAAATAGGCGATTAGAATGTGAGAAAAAAGATGAATAGAGGCAGAGACACACCCTCTTTAGCTGCTTCGAGGACTGCGAGTTCAACCTTGCGATGGATTGCTGTGTCAGGTATGGCCTCGATCTGCTCGACATTTAGGTCTGAATAGATGGTCTTTCCCTCGAATGTCCCGTCACATCGGTCAACTAATACACCCGTGCCAGACTGAAGCGTCGGAAGGGCGAGTCAGTCGAGGCGATCGTCCGAGTAGGCGGATGAAACGAGCGACGCACGGTATAGATCAAAGCGGGGAGTGACCTAGTGTTTTCAAATCTTGTCTTCAAACCCTTCAAGACGGCAGCGGTCATAGGCAGATCGTCTGCGTCCCCCTAACATGAATAATGTGAGCTCGGTCCACCACACTTGAGAGGCGGAATTTCTGGCTGACAGATTGGAAGATCACGTCTGATTCGGATGAGACACGCTCCAAGACGTCGAGATCAGAGAAGGAGCCGATGACGGTTTTGACACCGAATGCTTCGAAGCCTTTGGCTTTAACAGGTGAACGGAGGAAAATGGTTATTTCGAAGATTTCCAGCTTGGGATGCTTAAGGAGATGTGAGAGCGTAGAGCCTCCGATGTAGCCTGCAAGTATACAGATCGCGTTGAGATGTCTCGATACTAGAACATATTAACCTGAAGCACCGATGATGAGGATTTTAATGGCCATCGGTATTAGTAGATGAGAGAGAAAAGAGGATGTTGATAGTGTTATTGAGGATCTGAATTCGGTAGGCGGGTTTTATATCGTCCATTGACGGACAAGGAACATAAGAAAATAGGAGAGGTATTTACCACACTCGGGCGGCCTCCCGCGGGGCCGCCGGTCACTTTATATGATTAGCAGATGTCGCCACTGATTGAAACCAGCACATATATGTGTCCTGCTGAGAGCGCTGAGAACCCATAAAGTTTGATAGCTGGACCATCGTTCAAAATGCTTGGCTTTGGAACAGTGAGCAGTCTCCGCCACGGATTTTCAAGAGGTGGTCAAGGTGGCACGTGGTCGAGCTTGAGAAATTGCTTCACCACAAGTTGAAGCTTCATTCACCCTCCGAGGACAAGAAAAGGCCATATCAAACTCATTCTCATTCTCACCCTCCCTAGAATCATCATCTCTTGCCAGGTCGTCGCACACTTTGATCAAGTTGAGTTTCTCTTTTGATACGAGCGAGACCGAGTCAATTTGATCTAAGGAGTTCAGCTGATCAACGATTTGCATTTATAGACAACTTGCATTCTCCGATGGACGCACTACAAACCGATCTTCAGGTGCGGCATGCAAACACTGATATGAGTACCTCTCCAACCCATTACATTTGTAGGCAGAGTACTGCCCCCCGCTTGATACATCCTTATTGGCAGCATTCATAGCAGATCTCACGAAAGAATGTAACACCAGAAAAACCCGGAAACCTTCAGAACAACAAATCTCTTACCTCATAAAGCAGCTGTCGGTGCTCGCCACACTGGCAGCGGAACAGCAGACTTCCGAATCCGAAGCGTACTTGCCTAATCGTAATTGGCCATCAGACCAAGTCTCCCCATCATTCTCCGATTTTACTGAGGACACGCCTGACTGGTCAACTGGGGATGTCACAAATACCTCCTCCGAGGCGTCGTGTGCTCAAAATGTTTCTACAAATCCACGCTCGCCACTAAGCTTTTTGATAGCTATGTTCTCTCACGTAGATCCCGTGCAACTCCGAAGTATCCTCGCTCGCAGCGGCGATAACGAGATCGACATGGATGCCATCGTGGAAGAATTGCTTACCAATGAATATCGTTTCGAACTTGAAGAGCGAGATGCACACGTAACTGTGGTCGTCGATGATTCCATCCCATTGGCCCAAGTCAAAAGGAAGAAGCAAACGCCAAAATCAGCTCCTGTCCACGTCGTTCAAGCTTCCAAGAAAAAAGTTCGGCCTTTCAAGATGGCGTTGACAGATATCAAGCAGCAGCAAAACCGTCTCCGTAGTCCTTGCTCGCCTCCGACTTCTCGGCCTCCAGCTGCACCTGATCCATGGAGTAGCTTGACGTCCCTCGCAACCCACCTTTCCACACTTCTTCCTTCACGTCCTCCTCCTTTTTTTCAGTCAGCGTTTCATTCTCCACAACATTCCTCACCCGCAATGGCCCTCAGATCTTGCCTCAAGGTCATTGCTAATTACGAACACCCAGTAGATACCAATCTCTCCTCGGCTGAGAAGACACAATTATTTGGGCTGTTTGACGTTCTTTATTCTTGGCAGAACTATTTACAGCTGAACCCTGAACAGATGGATCAGGCTCTATCTGATACCAGTCTGGCGTTGCGCGCCACCCGAGGCAATCCAGATCAAGCGCTTGAAATTGTGGAAGTTCTTCTCGATCTAGAGACAGGTTTAGACCTGGGTGTTGTTCATTCGCCCGTCGTACCTCATATCCCCAAATCCCCTACGACGAAATCGCGTTATACTAACCAGTTACCCTCTGGCCCGCCGCCCACTCCACCACCACCGACTTCAAAGTCCAAATACAATTCGCTCACCACGACGTGGAAGACACAACCGAGGACACATGAGTGGCAATATGTACCTCGGCGAGAGATCGTGCAACAACAGAATCTCCTAGCCGAATCTATACCAGCGTATACGTCGGGTAGGAGGGCCGGATTCAGAAATAGCGAAAGCGGGTTGGGGAGGAAAGGTGATTTGGGTGGGTTGAGTCAGCTTGAGAAGATGGCACAGCTGCGAAAACGTAAAAAAGAGCTCCTGCTGCAAGAGGCTACGAGGCATTGGAAGAAAGGAAATAGCGGAAATAGAGGTGGTGAAGTAGCAATGTATTTCTCAGAACGAGTCAGTCGTTTTATCTTTCTGCATTCCAAAGTTATATCAAATGCGGATCTGGTGATCAGGCTCGGCGTGAACAAAAGGAGGCTGATGAGATAGCTCTGGAAATTGCTCGTGATATGGTGATGAGCAAACGGTGAGAAGATATCAATCAGAAAATACACGTACTCATGCTGTTTGCAGTAAATCTTCGAACAGTAGAGATATTATTGATTTGCATGGCACAACTGTGTCAGAAGCCGTCTCTATCGTTCGAGAAATTCTCGTGGATCAACCTTCCTCAAAAAGTGAGTCATCCCACGTCCTCCAAACATGACTGACTATATCTTGCAAAGCGAAACCCCTAACAATTATCACCGGGAGGGGGAGGCATTCTGTTGGGAAAGTGGGCGTGCTTAAGCCTGCCGTCCAAAAGGTGTTGGTAGAAGATGGTTGGGATGTGGACACTTATGACACTCGATTGGAGGTACGAGGAAGGCGGTAGCCGCCTGTCTTGTCGTTTGTACGTTTTTCTCTAGCTTCTTGGCCATTTGTACTACTTGCATTTTTGTTCTTGTTTCTGTTCTTCAGGTTGTTCTTGTCATAGTGTTGTTTATCTTGCTGTTGTAGTACTACTAGTACTGTATTGGCACGTGCCGTGCTCCTCAGATCTGAGTCTTAATTTTAGTTTTTTACTGCTCGTCACTGTTTAGATTCACTTCTTCGTCCAGTTCTTTCATACCAGGTTCTGCAATCGGGAGTTCACCTACTCAGGTTCGTTTGTGACTACCGTCATGCAAAGACCCATCAACGTATACGGGCACAAGCGACGACGCGCTCAAGCTGCAGTCAACGTCGCTCAGCCCGCAGGATCCCCTCCTTCAGATCCAGATAAACAGGAGATCCCCCTGTCGGAGATGACACGTAGGATGAAGAAACGTTCTCACCGACTTTCTCTTTCTGCACCTGATCCTCACGACCACGACCATTCTTCAAAGAGATCAAGATATCGTAACTCAGATAAGTGTGATGATCCAACAGCAATGGTTCTAGAGAACGGCGTATCTTTGCCCCTCACATCTCAGAACCAAAATACCTATCCTTTTCAAACTCCTAGACCTTCTGTGGCTCCTTCTGAACGATCTATGCGCCCTACTTCGGTTGTTCTATCGCGGAAACAGTCTCAAGATCAGCTTTCTCCTGTACCACTTACCCGTACAGCTATTCTCCCAAGGTTAAGTTTACGCAATTTGAAGGAAACCGAAACCGTACCAGGCGTTAGCTCTCGTCCTGATCTTGCTTCCCCCTTCAACAGTCGACCAAACTCTCGTGCATCTTCTCCGTCCAAATCCAGGTCCAAAATCAAACGTTCTCGACCAAAATCTCGCACACTCTCGGCTAATCTTGCTGAAAATCAAACGAATGGTCCAACCATAGACATGAACTTGCAAACAGCTTCTGCAGCACCAAGCAGAAAAAAATTGAAGACTAGACACCACTCTCGAAATCCCTCCGTTCCTTCTGTGACTGGCCAAACTTCTCCTCGCGACTGGCTTATTCAAGCGCAAGCTCCTTCACGTGCCACTTCTTTCCGCTTTGATCTTTCCATGCTGGTCGACCTTTCTCATCAATCCCAACAAGGACCCTTCGTCTCTCCGTCTTCTTTCATCAGTGATAATCCTGTTGCGTTCTCTACCCCAGTCTTGAAGCGCTCACTTCCGCCCCGAGCTGAAAAAAAACTTCACAATAAAAAAGGGCCGCGTTTCAGTGTTGCGCAACTAGAGTTGCCAACTCAAAGCTTCGCAGAAAAATGTCATACACTTCCTGTTGATCAAGATGCACCAATGGCGGACCTTAATACCACTCCCGAGTCTGCACCCCCGCGTCACAGACAGCACAAGCGGAGGCAGGACCGCCTGTCTGAGGTTCTCTTTTCTAATACTTTCGACTCTCTTTTTACTGCCACCACTTCAACTTCCGGACCTACAGCTTCTGTGCCAGCAGTTAATGATACGCTTTTCTCTGCTTCAACCTTGGATACTCTTGCATCTACAAGAACAATGTCGCTAACTGGCATTTTTGATCGTGCTGCTTTTGATCGTCGTTCTGCTCTTGCTCCTGCGTTTTCTCCCTTGTCTAGAGTCCCCACAGATATGTCAACTGCCCCTCCTGGGATCACGGATAATGAAGACGTGCCAATTCCTGACGCTGGTATAGCAGATCATGACAGCTTGATGTCTTCTAGTCCGGATCCACTGGACATGTTCAGGATCAAGGATGACAGCGATATTATAGCGGGGTTGCGCCATATGTCAATAAACAGTAAGCATACGAGCCTAGGCAAATTGCCGTTTGAATTTCTCAACGATCCTCAGCAGAAGACACGTATGACAAATGGCCTATATTTGATCGCTCCCATTCGTTACCGACTAATAAAGACAAAGATGATCCAAAAACCGGACACGTAAACAGAAGGAGAAGAGACACTATTCGCGCGAGTGACCTTGGACAAGGACGTGAAGTTGGAGTAGCGGCCGTCCCTGCAAAACATGCTAAAGGAGGGCGCACGAGATCTGGGACAGTTACCCAGTCATCTTATCAAGCTAGCATGCAAACTAGGATAGGTAAGGATGGGAAGATGACGAGGCTTGATAATGGCCTTCCTTTGTCCCCTCAGAGGGACGACGAGTCTGACGACCCACTTTTGATGGTGAGCAGGAAGGTTGGAGAAAGATACGACTGGGAATAATCACGTGCACTTCAAGTGCGGTTTTGTAGCTTTTACGGCAGCGTTTTTAGACGTTTTTATCCGTTGTGATTACTGTTTTGTTGTTGAAGATTGTACACACGTTCAAGTTGTGCCATCAAATTCTTCACTTGTTTTATTTCGTCGCACGTGACACATCTGGACTTTTACGGTGACCTGGCGATCATCTACTAGTCTGCATACTCCATAGTGTGCGAATCTCAGGCGAGGGTAATGGAAACCCAGCCTCCTCACCATGGAAAGCATGCGTCCTCCAATAAATCACATCCCAGTCGTTCATATGCTCTCCAAGTCCGAGTATTCCTAGAGGCCGCAGAGGACATCGAAATAGATGCAGATACCATCGAGGATATACTAGACGGTTTCGACGATGTCGAAGTCCGCGTGGAAGATCAGACGAAACCTGACCAAGAAGATGTTGAGACGGATGGAGAGGATGATAGCGCCTTCGAGGCCCTGCACGGCGAGCCTGAGGACGAAAAGGACAGTGAACTTTCTGCCGAAGGTATGCATTGTCAAGTCGTTTGTGAACTCCTTGTAACTTATATACTGTCCATAGCGGAGGCCGCCTGGACGAAGCAAGAGAAGAGACAGATAGTCCACTACGTCAAAGAACGCGGTTAGATCGCCGTCTTCTTGGCGAAATCGAGCTCATGTATTGTAGGCATGTCTGCTTTCGTGAAGGAGTACGTGGAGGTACGAACGATACCTATACCCCGCTTACTGTATGCCTTCGGAGTTACCTTGGTAAGTTGATCAAATTATATTCTAAGATTCAAGCATCTTTTTGACTTGAGCATTCAGTGTCCTGAATTACGAGGAAAATGCCAAAAGACTTTGTTGTACTTCCTTAAGGTCGTGATTTCGCAGGTGTAGGTATATTTGTATGTTTAACGCGTAACTTCTAGCTCATGGTGGTTGGTTAAAGCCTCCAGCAGCGACAGAAGAGCGCAACGCTGAATACCGTTGACGACGCGGTGAATTTGATTCAAAAGTCGAAGCGGATTTTGATTTTAACTGGTGCTGGAATTAGTGAGCTTTTATTTAATTACCTTTACTGCATCTGAGGGTAACCGGTAACAGGTGTTTCTTGCGGCATACCTGATTTCCGTTCTCGTAACGGCTTATATGCAACTTTGAAAGATAGAACTGAGTATGATCTTGATGACCCGCAACAAATGTGACTGTATTTTGTCGCATGCGTTTATCCAAGGACCAACCCTCGTTTGTATTCCAGGTTCGATATCCAGTACTTCCGTGAAAATCCTTCCGGTGTGTAACCTCTAAACTTAGGTCACTAGAGATACTAATTTACGGTCATCAATTTTTAAGTATTTTAGTGAGTCATTCGACATACGCTCTTGTATACCGTGTTTTTATGTTAAACCACAGCGCGTTCGCAAGGTCTGTCCTCGTTTCAGGTCATGGCAACGTTATTCGATATTCCACAGGGAGATATACCCATCTAATTTTACACCGTCGCCTTGCCATCGCTTCATCAAACTAATCGAGGAAAAACACAAGGTTGTTAATCTGTGCTATTACATGTAAATGAGACTGATTTCATAACAGCTTCTGCGCGTACGCGTAATTTAGAATCCAGTTTAAATTGAATTCTCACGTTCATCTTTATATTATCAATGCAGAACTATACACAGAATATCGATACGCTGGAAACGCTGGCAGGAGTCAAGAGAGTTTTGCAATGCCATGGATCTTTCGCAACTGCTAGTTGTGTACAGTGCAGACAGAAGGTACAGGGAACGGACATCGAGGACGACATTCTCAATCGTAAAGTTCCTTTATGTCCTGGTTGCAATGCGGTCCCTACACCGAAGGCCGAGCACAAAAAGTCCAAGAAGAAAAAGAAGAGCGCCGGCTGGCGCAGCGATGAATCAGAATCAGACGAGCCGGATATACCGGATTATCCACCTGGCATCATGAAAGTGAGGCCACCATGTTTCTTGCCTTTTTCTATCTTTCATCAAACAGCTTAGCCCGATATTACATTCTTCGGAGAGAAACTTACAGATGACTTCGACAACGCGCTATTAGAAGATCGAGAAAAGGTGGATCTGATAATAGTCATTGGGACGTCCTTGAAAGTCTCGCCTGTCTCGGAGATCTTGAGTAAGCCTTTCATCCACCCGATTATGAAGGTACCTAATCTTCCTGCAGCGCATCTGCCTCATTCTGTGCCTCAGGTAATGCCTTTCTCACTTTCAGTAGAACACAATCACCGAAACATTGCAGATATTGATCAACAAAACGCCCATCAAGCATATCAACCCTGATGTATGTGGACAGATGACCTGATCTGACTTTGTTCTTATTAAACCATTCAGATTATCTTACTTGGAAATGCCGACGACATAATTTTATATCTTTGTCACAAGCTTAGCTGGGAGTTGCCTTCGAAACAGTTGCATCCGCCACAGGAAAATCTGAAGAAGCGGCCATCTTCCGATTCTCTAGATATGTTAGAGCCTGAGCAGGTTGGAGATAGGTGCGTTGTATGATTAACATTGTGTTTGTTGGTCCTGAGTTTCATTGCAGTCATGTATGGTTATTCGAGGGTGCTGAAGGAGGCAAGTGGTTAGACAACTTGACACAGGATGTTTCCGGAAAGGACGAATTGCGGGATGATGGGAAAGGCGCCCGAGAAACAAAGAAGGCTAGAGTTGATTGAGTACGTGATAATCTATCTATATCTACCGGTAATATTAGGTCCTCTTCATAAGAATATACATTATTTCTTGGGCTAACTCACGTTAACCTGAGGTAAGGATCACTAAGAATACTTATTAATCCTAGATGTCCAGAAACGAACATCTGTTTGTATACTACTAGTAATGGTTACGTCGGGTGGTCTATGTAGGTCGTCTCCAAGTGCCTTTGAATCTCCACTGCGCGTCCCGCTCGAGGGAACGCAAAACCTGTAGCGCCCAAATTCTTACGTTCTCGGTGTATAGTATCAATCCGCAGTCACGGATTCCTTAAGAATACCGTTGAGACTGATTGAAACCTTGGCTATGTATAGCAACTTGAACGATACGAAGCTAGATTCGTTGACAACGTTTTTTAATATCATTAATATCACCAGTGCATCATGATAACCCATAAGACCGTGAGAAACCAAGTCCGCCGGCCCGAGTAGTTCCGACAGCTTCAACATTCAAGGTCACTACTACAAGATCTCAAACCTGAGAAAGTAGCTAGGCTAGATGGTGAGTATCAAAAGTGTCCTGTGTGTTGCGATTTGGCATGATTGTTATATCACGATCAAGTTGACGGGTACTAGTCGACGAGCACCAAGACGCAGGAAATCAGAAGAACCTATATCTAGTTTGACGGGACCGTCGGACGAGGACAACTACGTATTTCAACCTCTGCTTGATTTGTTGACTTTTTTGGTTGAAGACGATGACCATGACGACGAAGACGTTTCATTCGATAGTGTGATACAACATCTATTGCCTGATTTTGTCCAGACAAGGACGAATATACAGAAAAGGGAGACGATACGTGACGAATTTGTGAGATGCTCTGCTTCGTTTTCCAGAGGCCCTTTACGATGTGTTTCTAGGGTAACTGTATCCGACCTTTGACACGCCTAGAAGCAAACATGATCCTGGCAAATACAGAGACAAGCCAAGGATCTTCGACTACTATGGAAGCCTTAGTTGCACGAAAACTCAAACTTGAGCGCGTAAGTTGGTTCAGATTTCTAAATCCATTTTCCAGACGTTCAAGAACGGATATAGCAAAGACGACTCAACAAGCTTGACCCTTATTTGAACTTTCCGAAGGCTATCGAAACCGTAACAGCTCTTCCCAAGCCTCGAGTCTCATCCACCCCAAACCCGCAAACCCTGGATGCTTTGTATGCCATACGGACTACGCCTTACGAAAGTAGCTTCTTGTCCAGAATAAAAGGATTTTCGGTGGAGAATTCACCAGGCATAATTGCTTATGACTGGGAATCAAGAACACCGTGGATGGAGCTAATGAGTGATGTTCGTGCTCATTACATTCTTGCTCAGTGCGTCTAGTGTAGAATTCTTCCGGTATGCATGGTAATGTTTCATGACAGTCCAGAACTGGAACCCCCCGTCGAGCTCGAGGCTCCCATCAAGTATGGATCACTCCAGCCATGGCACACGGATCAAATCCATGACTTGCTTTCGCGGGTTTTTTGGGCAGGCATAAATAGTTTGTTCCTTCCTTACAGTATTAGCTATTTATGCTGACTTTTTTCCATCCATACAGTCAGTGACTCTTTTGATTATAAACCAGAGCGTTGCACAGTAATCGCAACGTACAGACGCCTGGTCGTTGGCATCGCAATTATGAGTTCTCCACAGGACGCATACATCACCTACTTGGCTGTGAAAGCCGGGTGGGATAATTCCCAGATAGCTACGTACGACACAGTGCTCTGTGTGACGCATTTGATTCTCTAATTCGCCGTTAGGACGATGTTGTTCCATCTTATCTCTTTGAACCCTCGAAGGGACATCACTCTACATGTGTCGACAAACAATCCTGCTCTGGCAAGTTTTTTGTTTTAATCGATTTGCCTAGTTGCCCTCTTCTTACTCCCATGATCGAAGCTCCTGTATAATCGGTTCGGCTTCAAGGCGGAAGGCTTCATTGCTGGATTTTATGAAAACTATCTTGATAAAGGTGCTCGTGCTTCGAAAAATGCCTTCAGACTGCGCTTGAGACAGTGAGTTGAGAGAAGAGGAGCGCTTTTAAATAAGGGCCGAAAACTGGACGATATAGTCTTGCGTCAGCGCCCAGGATTATAGTCGCAATTGGAGCATTTTTTCTTGCAAGTCGCCCACGAGTTCGTGTGCTACTTGCATTAGATGTGGGGGACGTCATTGTAACTGGTCAGTGGGACGATGTTATCTTATGCTGATTTTATCTAATGGTTTAGTTGTTGTTATAGATGTCCGTGCCACCACACAAGGCTCCAGTGCTTTGGCCCCCCCCTCGGGTTCTTATTTTACTTGATATAAAAGCAAGTTGTTAGTTATCAACACTGTATATTTTGTACACTTACCTACTTCGTCTCAGAACAACCAGATCAGGTATTGAAGCAGGTGTAAATTATAAACTCGCACTGACAAGGCGAAGGTAGAGTATACCTTACAGTAGAGGGTGTACCTTCCTACTTGTGTTGGCTGAACCGTCACTCGAAGTTCACCTAAAGTAACAAATAGCTGGATAATAACGTCCATTATGATGATGAAAAAGAGCGTTAACTACACATAATCAAGGCGTGGGGCTAAGGTGTATATTTGCGCAAATAAAACATAGGCGGCTAGACGAAGCTGAAGTGGTTCCATTTTGGAATTATGTACCAGGTCGAGATCCACATCAATTGTATGGGGTCATATAGAGGATTGTATAGAGAGATTAGTAACATTCAACGACAAATAATGCTTGCAATATATGAAAAAAAAGTCCATTCCCAAAGATCTTATGATATTCTCAGCATGTAATTCGCCCACTTGGCAACCCTGGCAAGTTTGATGCGTCGCGGCATGACCCCCTATCTCATGGTAAGCAGAGGAATCTGTTCGGCGTTTTGTCGGCTAGGGTCGACCGCCGTAGGTGCTGGCTTTGGTCGCTTCTGAAAAAAAGACTTAGAAACGTCAAGTTATCCCTAGCAGAAGGATAACATACGCGTCCAGTCTTGATAATCCAGTTCATCAAAAGAGAAATGGCGCTACATGAATGGAGAGAGAGTATCAGAAATTTGTAATATCGACCTAGAACTCAGGAACCTTCATACCTAATAGCAACGAGCATAATATTCCAGAAGAAACCGATCACTGTATGAAAATGATAATAAGCATCCATCCTAACCTTACCTCAGCTAGCGTGCACTCACTATCTGACGTAGTTCCAGCGATAGGAGGGATGCCTGGTTGACTGTTCCGCACGTTCGGCAAGGCAAAAAGTAACCCGGTCGATATGGCGATCACACCAAGTTCTGCGGTCTTCTCCCTGAACCAGACAGACATGGCGGCTGTGAAAATACTAAGGCTAAGCGCCCACATGACTGTGATAACTCTGGTCAGTGCGAATCGCGTGATAGGCCATTTGTTAAGGATGCAAACCGAGGAAGATGATGACCGCAAAGGCTTTGCTGGTAGCGCTACGGCGGACAGTCAAGGTGACCTTTACCTGTGATCCATCATCGGAGAGGCCCTGGAACGACGAATCAACGAGGAAGCCTTGAATCGCGCCCTGCACATAGACAGTATTAGGCATAGGAGTGCCATAACTCTTTTTTGTTGGTGACGTGTACGCCGATATGGTGTAGTCTACGGTATATGAGTCAAATGGGAAGCTGTTGATATTCCCTTCCTTACAAGCGATGATCAAGATGGTGAGATCAAGGTGTACAACAAGGATAACATCGTTGGCTTACAAGGATCTGGCTCACAGTATGGAATGGCATGACGCTGTTAGCAGCGAAGCTCACTGTCTTGGACATGAGCACGAGGCGAACTAGAGAAGTTCAATAGATTAATATAGTATATCAAACTTGAAATATCAGGCTTACCTGGAACTTTTGGAGAAACTTCAGTCACGTTATCCGAGACCAACTGGTTGAGAGGGTAGAAATCGATACGGAAGCCAAGCTATATCAGAGAATTTTTTCAGGTCCGACCGGACAGGTTGGACCAAGGCGTGGAGACATACTGCGCTGCTAGACTTGCCTGGATCAAAGGAATCGATATTGATAACGGATCCCAGCACCAGACTGTCTGAGGTCCAGTTAGTAGCGAGATTAGCCTCATCTGTCGATGTGAGATCCACTCCATACGCGTCTTTGCAACAAAGTTAGCAGAAAAGGAGGCTACAATTGACGAGATGATTTACTTGCGGTGCTCCTCGTATTGACTCCCGCCTCGTAGTTTCTCCATCCCACGATCGAGATGCCTATGATTATAACGGCCGCAGAGACAGCGAAAAAAGATATCCAGCGCCTATTGAGCCAAGGCATGACTATGGTGGGGTGCTACGTCAGTTCCGGACCAGATAACTTGAAAAGATTTTACGACCGCACCAGTTTCAAATCTTCAAGTGGATCTGACACTGTGGCACAACCAAATATACGTTATTAGCTGCGACTGGTTCCATTATGTCTCGACGAGCTCACCACGAAATCGATCTGAACTATAGGAGCTGAAGGTTTTCAGATGCTGGCAGAGGTCAATGGCAAGAGACACTCACATGAGTACAGATACAGATGTTTGATTGAATTGGGTGGTCTTTGTTATAAAAAGGGCGCGCCAAGTCAAGAACCTCAGGCTAAATGCGGTGTAATACAGCCTGATTAATGTAAGTTCACCCAACTGTTTCAAGCACTGAAGACTACATCAAAAAAAATTATGCGACCGTGCCGTGACAGAGTGTTTCTGTGATAGTGCGAGAGTCCTTCTCACTGGCAGGTGATCGCCCGCGGTTCCTATATCTGCTTCCATTGAGCCCCAATTGGAGTCACAACCTGTCATAAAACATTAAGCGCTGTCACAACCCTACAATAGGGCTCTCCTCCGTCTTTGCCAGATCATTGCGAACGCTCGGGGACGGTCGGTCTTGGTAACACGTGGAAAAAGCCCAGTGGAATATCTTTCAAGACCAAACTCCGGGTCCATTACTGCGCTGTGTTTCTCGTTCCTGAAAGCGAGATTTAGAAACGTCGAGCCAGGAGGGACTCTGCATTCTGCAAAATCCATTCGATGACCACAGAAAGGCCGCTACGTAATGGAAAGAATTCCAAAAAGGTAATATTCTGCCTACATACCTGACTGCAAACAAGTAAATATATGCCGCCAAGAAGAAATTGACCTCTGCTCTCAGAAGCCACTTGGCATCGGCTACGGATCAGATTGTATGCTGAGCTCGTCTCAGTAGCGACAGGCTGGCTTGTTGTTGAACGTTGAGCGTGGACCCTTTTATGTTCCGCCGGGCGAACAATTCTGCAGTCGAAATTGCGATTAGAAGAGGCTGCACCATCTGTAGTAACGGCATATGTCTACTTGTCCTCGTCGACATAGTCAGCTCTTTGAACGACATTAAATTATGTATTCTAGAGGACTCCATGATTCCGTCTGGCAAACATCGTGATCTAATTCAAATACACACATTCCTTATTTCCATTAACGTCCGTGATGAGTGCTGCTCGTACAGTAACATGACGGTGTCTGGATCTGAGCGCTGAACCGCTGTTTCGAATGTAGCTGGTCCCGGTCATGCATTCATGTTTAGTTAGCAAAAAGCTACGTAACTTACATAGGAATGAACACCGCAGCATGCAGTGCAGGGCTCGGGCCGCCGCGATCACGAATGCCAACTCCCTGCTCGTAATGTGCATCAGGAAAACTACACGTCTATTTTAGCCATTCTTTGCATTTTGCGCCATTGTCGGCGCATTTAATTA
>QLOR01001043.1:0-45064 GCA_003313825.1 Sarcodon aspratus
TAGTATTGAAGACTGCGGCACCTTCTGATATAGAGCTCTGTTCTAGCACCGGTACATAATCCTAGACTAAACTTGGTTCAAGTGAGGGGCCTCATTAATAGAAGTTTTGCATCATTTTATCTTTTCCTTTCTTCAATCATGCAGTTTTGACGCTTATTTGATTCGGCCTACTAGTACGCAAACTCAAGCGACAGTGATTGTGGGAAAGTTGGAATATAATTGAATCTGCGTTCCTGCCGTCGGACTCAGTTTTCTGCATTCATGGAGGCACCATCTCGACCTGAACCCGATTCACGTAAAAAGCCTGTCTATGTGGGCAAGGTAGAAACTACCGGCAACCTCTGGACAGATTTCCAGGAGGCAGTAAATGTGAGTGATGATGCACGGTGTACAACTCCCACCAGCTGTCGAACTCATGCTATTTTTGCGAAAGAAAGAGGTTGAATTGGTCGGATTTTGGACGTATCAGTGAAATGCCTTGTGTCCGGAATAGTCTGTTGACGGGAATTGCTAGCGGGGTCGGTGTTGGCGTCATCCGGGGCTTCTCTACACGCACGTTCGGTGTTCTTTCTTAGCTGGTTCGTGGCAGCTGAGTCTCTGTCTGTTTCTGTAGGACCTTTCGTTGCCTCTAATTGGGCAGTTGGGACTTTTATGGTTATTTCTACAGGGACATGGTGCGCTAGGAGTTATCTATTGAAGAATTTACCGGTTCATGATATTGTCCAGGACGCTGTGTCAAAACGCCAAGCGAGACGAAATCAGACGACTTCAACACGTAGTTGAAAGGATGCCCACTCGATTCATCAAAAAGGACGACCAGGATGCCGATTCGAAGTCCGCCTAGTAACCAGCAATAATCTCAAACTCAGAATTCCCGTACGTCCAAAGATTCGACCGACCATACTCGTTTATCCCAATTCTCTACGAGGTCTGGGTCGTCCTTTTTGACAGAGCAATCAGATTTTCGATATCGCTTGATGTTGGGTTCAATTGATCATACCTTGAATTTATCTTGAAATTCAATAAAACCACCGCTTAGGACGTACACTTCGTGCTCTGTATCTGCTCCACCGTCTTGCAACAGTCTAGTCTCTGCATATACCTGGGATCCGTCAAATATGAACGTGCCGGAATTGCGATTCAGCATACCCGTGCGGCTTTAGGACCTCTGCAAAAAAAACAAGGATCGTTTTATCATGATTGCTTCGGCTTTGAAAAGGCTCGAAATCGAGTGACATACCGTTCCTGAGACAACGCGCAGTGGAATATCAACAGCGGAACATCCTTGGTTTTTTCCACTAGATCGTCCACGCTGTTGAAGAACGTTCCGGAAGGCGTGTTAATGCAGCCTTTGACGTTTCCACCCCGAAAATCGTCGTCTCGTACGTCTACGACGGCATAATCTTTCATGGATTTCTTGTCGCTTTTGATTATCGCTGCGAGCTCGTCGGATGTCATGTACTTCAACATCCTTGATGTCGATATATTGGAAAGAGATCGCAAGCGGTAAGCGCTACCAAGAAAGGTTTGTGTCGGTGATTTCCGGTTAAGAGTCAAGGTTATGCCTGGATAAATATGTTTTGAGTTGTGTTTGAGTATTGAAAACTTGGTAGAAAGTATCGGGGATTTGACGATGGTGGACGAGACGGAAAGACTCATGAAAAGGCGGTAATCATCATGGGGATGATTCTGAGTTTCGTCGAGCTTATTTGGTATCGCGCTTCAGCTTTTTTTTTCTACATTTGATACAACTCCAAGAGTGTACGACGTATTTACGCTGATTTCTCTATCTTATTGCGATGGTTCAACTGCTACATCTCCGATACTGCCCTTCGTATTTTACAGAAAATGTTCTGGCCTCTCCTGCGTAAATATCTTGTGTGAGATGCCGTCCAATGCCAAGTACGCGGCCTGAGGAATGAATGCCAGGTCCTCAGGGTAGCTAAACGTAAGTCAATCCAATATCACACTCAGAGTAGCTCTAAACCCAATTAACGATCTTTCCGTTCCAAAACATAGACGCGGGGTGGGGCCAAGTTCGTCAAAGGTTGCGTCGATGGCAGTTAAGGACTCACCTGGGCACTGTGATCGTACACACCACGTCTCCAGCTCCATCAAACTGCTGGGATGAGATGTCCCGTGCTGGCATGTGTAGTAGTAAGCTTTGAGGGCAAGCTGAAATCTATGTCCACCGAGTGTCCATATAACCGTTTTGTAATTAGGTCCCATAGTATCTTGTCCTTCGCACCCCGAATATCAAAACCACAACAGGTCCTTATGGATTTATTGAAGACTCGGATACGGCTGATTTGCCCATCTATTGGCGGGATGGTAAGTAGTATCGACGTTGCTATTCCTGGCTATTCGCCGTTCAATATTGATTTAATGTTTTGTGGTTTTCTCTCCGGTCGCGAGGGATGAGAGCAATCAACACAACTGTACGTCTTTCTCTGGTCTCGGCTTGTGGCATCAAGTGTACGGTAGTGTCAGTTTTATTATCTTTCTGTGAAGGTGCACCGACTGAAGAATCTCGATCGAGTTCGAAGGCTGTTTGAGGGATCGGTTATTTCTAAATGCGAGGATGGGACACAGAGCCTTCGTAGTTCGCCCGCCGTAGTCAGTAATTTGTAGGTATCCATCAGGTTACATGGTGCAAGTAGATATGTAAAATTTTCCGGCATTGAACACGTTCGTTCCAAGTTGCGCCGGGATTCGCCGCAGCCGAGGTAAAAAAGCATTTCGACGCGTCCCTGGATATTGAACCATAGTTGTAAGTAACCTTCAACGTTCAACCACATACTCAAAGTCAATGGCTCTACCACAACCCGTTCCCCCGTCTTGGAAGGTAACTTATTCTGTCTGGCCTCCGGTTTTCCAGCTCTGACACGTCATTAGGACCTTGGAAAATCCTCTAATGACCTGCTCGGCAAAGACTTCCACATCCACGGAACCTCGCTCGAGGTCAAGACTTCTACTCCTTCCAACGTTTCTTTCAAGGTAGCGGGGTCTAGAAATTCGAAAGCTGCTATCCATGGGGACATTGAAACCAAATACGCGGACAAACCCCACGGTCTTACTTTCACTCAAGCTTGGACAACCTCCAACGTCCTCCGCACTCAAGTAGAGCTCGAGAACCAGATTGCCAAGGGTCTCAAGCTCGACCTCGAAACCACTCTTCTGCCAGAGAAAGGTTCCAAGTCGGCTTTGTTGACTGCTACGTACAAGCAGCCTGGTCTCCACACTCGTGCCTTCCTCGACGTCTTCAAGGTAACCCTTTTTCTATCTCCGTTGAAATTAGTTGATGTTGAGCCTCCTTTTGGGATTTGTTAGGGGCCGACATTCACCGCTGATACAGTCCTCGGTCGCGACGGGTTCCTTCTTGGCGCTGAGGCTTCATACAATGTCACTGAAGGCCGGGTAACTCGGTATTCTGGTGCGGTCGGATTCAGCGCTCCGGAATATGCTGTCGCTCTCCATGGTCTGGGCAACCTGACCACTTTTGCTGCCAGCTATTACCACCGTGTTAGCCCTGATGTTGAGGCTGGTGCTAAGGCTGTGTACGACACCAAGGCTACTACATCTGGTGTTAACCTTGAAGTTGGTGCCAAAGCGTGAGTGGATGTATAGAATATTTTGTCTAAATGCTGAGCGCATCGCATCTCTAGTTATCTTGACCAGGCTGCATTCGTGAAGGCCAAGATTAACAACGCTGGTATCCTTGCTCTTGCATATACTCAAGCTCTCCGCCCCGGTGTTAAAGCTTCTTTCGGTCTTGCCCTTGACACACAAAAATTAAACGAGGTTTCGCCTACTGGCCCGGCCCACAAGGTAATGCTTATTGCGGCTTATATTGGGATTATTGGCTAATTTGCTTTCAGGTTGGCGCTAACTTTGTTTTCGAGGCTTGAGAGATGGCGTCGCACTGCAGGTTATGGTACTAAATTTGTCTACCTTACATTAAATACATTTCATTCACAATATGGTGCATTTGCCTTGCTGAGAATTCAGAATTGTTTGTGGGTGGGTTGGAGCATGGAACTTTCTGCTCAACAACTCTTTCTAATATTTTTGGTAGGTTGTCTACTACACCTCTATGATCTACTGTGGAGGTTTTGGACTAGACTCTGTCTGCACACAAATACGTCAGGGAAATGCGGAAAACACAAGTGCCTGATCACATCACTCACGACAGTCTGTTCATTTTCAGATGAATGTGCTGTAGCATGTTGCTCCTCGGCTTCCTGAGCGTCTTTGGGAGAATCGGCAACCTTATTTGTACATGCAGCTTCTCAGAAAGAATGATTCAAAAAAGGAAGGATAGTACGAACGAATGCTTCTTCCATTGAAGAGTTGAGTTCTTCTGAAGATATCATCACACCTTCGTCATCGCTCTGTGATAGAACGTATGTGTTTATTTGTTGAATACAAATGGGGTACTACTAGAATTGTTTCGCACCTGTACAGATTCGGAGTCAGCCTCGGATTTTTCTTTTGGTGGATCAGAATCCTGAGAAGGGAGCCGGGGTTGTCTGTCAGGACATCAAATAAGAGAGAGAGAAGGAGGGGGAGCCGTACGACAGCTTCAGTGATAGAGGCGTCGATTTCTGCCTCGGATGGCGTGCTATTACTAGTGCTGCTGTTGTCTTCGTCATCATCTGTTTGTGTAGGGACGGGGACAGGTTCAGCAGCAGCAGCAGCAGACTCGGGGTTGGGCGTATGTTCTGAGGTGTGGTGGTGATCGGTCTTGGATTTATTGCTTCGGGGTACAAAGCACAATATGAGCTACAAAAGGGTTGTTTTTGCGTTAGTGGTTAGGGCTGTTGAGCATTAAACTCTCACAGCTGGCCCGAAGACTAGTGCGGAACCGATCTGGTATGTCGAGGAATGTAAATTAGTTATGATGAGGAGGAGGTGTATTGTTCTTACCATCCAAGGAGTGTCACTGGGAGTAGAGTGCGTCGAACCCGAAGAGCTCATAGGACGCCTGGCAGGTGTCCTGAACACGGGTTTGAAAGCAGGACGCGATGCAGTACGGAATGCATGGGACATATACCGAACTGGACGAGAGGCCATGGTCGGGTAGAGAGTCCTTCTGCTGAACAGCAGAAGTTGCAGTGGAGGACAGAGGTAATACACTTTAAGGCGGATCGGAACACTCCGGAGATCGAGAGTGACAAAGTGTGGATGACTCATGTTTGCTTCTCTCATTTCTCCGGACGAAGGCTTATGAGGGTCCATTTATGCAGGACATAGAGCCTATCGCACAGATTGCTCAAGTTACAACATTTTTGCTGGATATCCTGCAGCCTCAGCTCGGCTACAGAAGTTCGACTCGGGGTAGCTAGCGCAACTATAGTCTCACCTATGTAGCACAGGAAATACATGGCCAAACATTTTCAGTTTGCGTGGATTCAGGCCAACCTATTGCTGTCTTCGGGCACACAAGTTCGAGCTCCATGGAGTAAGTCCTTCTCGAGTTAGTCTCCCGTAGGCAGACCTATAAATTCGTCTCTTGTTGATAGTTGACAGGGTGACACTCATAAGTCCAAGTAGCTCCCGAGACATGCTCGCTCTCGTTTCGCGGGACGACCAATGAGCGTGATATAGTTTGCCACGGCGAAGCACCTGAAAGCCGTTTGTCCTTGAACGCATGAACCAAACACCCACTTCGCACCCACTCCACCTTTTCATAATCTCCTTGCTGAGCGGACTATCCTGTACCTAAATTTGACTTGAAGGCTTTGGCAATTGCGGTGCAAAAGACTTGTAAAGTGATCCTCTTAGGGCTGAGCCATCTTCTGGGTACCCGTGGTTACAACCGTACGGTGGTATCATGTGGGCAATGACCGGCAAATCACACGATGGGGTGTTGCGGAGAGACATTCGCAGATAAGAAATCTATATATACACGGGCCATCTTCTGCGATTGAAATGTTTATTGTTTTGACGCAGGCTCTGAGAGAACTCGATGATGAAAGGGTCGAAGGTCCAGTGCGAATACGGTTTGAAGAACGATGGTATGTAGGTACATAAGCGTGGTAGCGACGCGTATTTCATGGGAGAAGAAGCGTGAAACTGATGGGGAAATTGGAAAGCCAGATACCGTCACGTGGTCCAAGGTGGTTGAACTTTTGCCTCAAGGCACACAGTTCAATCTCGCTGCTGTTCTCTTGACGGCGTCGTTGTTCCATAACCCGTGTACTTCTAGCTCTCTTTCCTTCTCTTTCTCCATGGATCCTCTACACCCCCCAGCCAAGTCCAACGACATTTACGCGCTATCAGACGAGGATTTGGCCGACAGACTACAGTTTATCAAAGAGGTCATTCCTCGCGCTTTGTGCTCTTTCGATGTATACATGCTCACCCATCTTCTCTCTGTAGATTGGGTTCGGTAACTGGGGAAGCGTTTGGCTATGTCGGCCAAGATCACGCCGCTCGTCCAAGTCCTCACCCAACAAGTATCAGAATAGCAAGCTTGCCGTCAAACTCGTGCATCGATCCAAGACTCCGACTACCGCTGCTAGAGTGAGATCGCTGTATGTTTTTATCCTACAAGTCGTCTTCGACACGTCTCTGACGTGTCATGTAGCTGGAATGAAATGAAGATCGTTCGATCTTTCAAATACGACCCTCATCCATCTATAATTCCATTCTACTCTTTTGTCATTACTCCTTCATATGCTTTGATTACCATGTAAGTTTTTCTCTCTTTGAAAGTCATGGGAGGCGATCCTTGGTGTGGCGCCACCATATCATGCGTCACATCACATTCGTATACGGACGCGTCAAACACGTCTCTCTCGATTTCTTTTCGCGCTAGTATACCCATGCACTTGTTTGCAGGGATTTTCTTCCTCGCCTGGTTCCAGTTGAAGTAGATGAACCCATTGCGAAACGATGGTTCAAAGCGCTCCTTTCTGGTGTGGAATTTCTCCACAAACGTGGCGTTGTCCATAATGATATCAAGTAACGTCTTTTATCGGATGAAACAGAGCCTTTGAAGATCTGACTATATTTTCCAGACCCGCAAATATATTGCTTTCCGAAGAAGATGCCCCAGTTTTGGTTGACTTTGGCTTTGCCGAAAAGTACAACAAAAACTCTACCAAGGCGTTCAAGAGTAATCTTGCCTACGGTACACCTGAGGTTACATCGTTTTTCCTTTTCAATGCACCGTTCTCTTGTTCACATGTTATTTTCTTTAGTATCTGTCCCCAGAAAGAGCCCGAGGACTCTATCATGATACACGCAAATCAGACGTGTGGTCTCTAGGAATTACATTCTTCGAGATCATAATTGGAAGAACCCCTTTTGAGTATGCCCGGGGTGAAAAAATGTCCACTAAAGAAGATTTGGAAAACTATTGGACTCGTACCGTTAGTGTTTCGAGAATCTCGATCTTGTTTTTTTGTCCTTACGTATCATGATCTCACAGCTGCGAGGCAAGTGGGTCGGTAGTTGGAAGATGTCCAGGAGCGTCGAGAAGATGCTTCGCAGAATGATTGCTCCCAATGCAGACGTACGGTGCACGGCCTCTGATGCAATGGATGATCCTTATTGGACAAGTAAAGAAGCTGTACGTTCGGCGCACCGTATGTATTCATCATTGTCGTTTCTGCTACAATTCACCCTAATCACCTCCTTGAACAGGGAAATCAACCAGTCTTTCTCAGGCCGCATTCTCCGCGATAAATATCGATGTGGACGCTTCTAAACTGTTTGATATAGTTTCTCCATTTACCACGCGAACGTTGAAAGACAAGAAGGAGCACACAGACAAGCATAACAAAGAGAATATTGTTTCGCCACAAGCTAACAGGAGAGTTGCCAATTCCTCGGCCAGGGAGAAGCAAGAGCCTGTCTCTATCCTCGCATCTCGTGCAAACCATTCACGATCTCAGTCTCAACCAAAGGTACAGCTATCCGGAGGTTTGTGCTTGATTATCCTTCATATGTAACGCTACTAATCTTCTCCATGCTCTCAGCTCAAAACCGAGCAAACTCTCAGACTCCAAAACCATCGGGTTTGAAACCACTTGTTTTTGCTCCCTTGGCACCAATCAAAGGATCGACGACTTCGAGCGTGAATGTAACTCCGGTAGTAAAACGTACCTCAGCCATAGGGAAAGAGAACGTCACAAGCCCGGCCTCGCAGCGACAGCTGATGAGAGTTGCTTCCGATAGCAGGACGCGTAAGCCTGTTGGACCAAGGAAGGCACCTATAACACCCGACCGCAAGAAGCCCACGAAAGTGAAATATAGCGAAAACGTTGATATCGAGAATGCAACAGTTGCGAAGCCCAAAGGAAAGCAAGACAAGCGGGGAAGAGTTCTGAAGGATGTTTCGATCAATAGCAACGTGAACAGCCCACTTAGTATGGAGGACGATGAAGACATCAGTGCGCTAAATAGTTCTAGAGGGAAAGGCAGCGTTAAAGAGAGATGGTTGGATTGGGAGCGAGAACGAGAGAGACTAAGAGAAATGGATAGAATGGAGGAACAGATCAAGGAAGCAGAGGAAGAGAAGGAAAAGATGAGAAAGGAAGAGGAAGAGAAGGAAAAAGTGAAAAAACAAGAGGAAGTGGTCGATGCGGTGCTCGAAAGCGTTAGAGAAGAACAAGAGAAGGAAATAGAAAAGACCGAAACGGTTGAATTCGAGAGTCCTCGTCTTGAAAGTGGCTTGGCCACCTTATCTCCAGGTGAGCGATTCAGCGCTTTTGTTTGAGGGATTCTAGCTGATTCAGCGAGATAGGACTAGATTCCAGAATTGATCTGGTCGGGAGGAATGGTCTGCCTCGCCCAAGGGTGTTCGAGTCGGGACTGAATGTTTTGAAGCAAAGCTTGTTGTCTTCAATTGGTTTGTGGACTCTCTCTTTTACTACTAGAATCTGGGGTACTGACATAACTGATAGACAAAGGTGTACACTTGTACAAAACTTCAGCCCTTGCGTATACTGGAAGGCGTTCCACTAACGCTCTTTCTGGTGAAGTTGGGGGGGATTTATCGCGGCAAGATACGAGCTCGCGCGAGTCTTGGGAGGATGAGTTTCTAATACGTGAAGGTGATTTTTCTCTGCTTGGTCATTCAAGTTATTTGCCTAACGATTTTTAGCCAATTCTTCGCTCCCTGCTGTTAGACACGCGGTAAGAAATGAACGACTTGCACGAGACAGTAACATGGACAGAATGACTATATGGATTCAGAATGTGGAAAGTAAGCCGTTGTATTGTTGCCACCTGAAACAAGTATTAACCTTTGCGGTTTCACCAGAGGTTGTTGAAGAAGCTCGACGGGATTTTGCAGCTGCGCCTCCCTCATCGGCACCTCTCCCTCCTCTTCCAGTGGCTCCCTGTCGTCATGCCTCTCAAAGGAGAAACCAACGAATGCCACGCAAGATTCTAGCAGCCAATGAAATATTCTCCGATGATGGTGAAGTTGCCTCGACTGCTGGAGATCAAACCAAGAGTCAATACGCAACTGCCAATAGCTCTTTTGCAGTACCTGATCTCCCCCAGACAATTTCTCCAGCCATCATCCCATCAAGTCCACCTAGAGCTCGTCGGGCTACCGTTAGTGGCTTGTCGCCGGAAATTACCCGTAACAACAAGGACAGCCTTGAAGCTGGCATGGGATCTCCTTCTAAGAGAGCGGAGAAGTCCAGGTCCCAAGGCGACCTACTGATCCAACCGATCACACCCCTTCAGAAACTCGAAATTGAGTTAGAGAAGTGTAAGTTCCTTGCAAGGCCAGTTGATATCCAAACTGAATAGTATGTAGTGTCCAATCCTACTCCCCCACTACGACTTTCTGCGCTTGTGGACAGGAGTTTGTTCGTCGCTTCGCCTTCACCAAGTAAGATGATGATGGAGACCGATGACCTGGAGTCTTCTCCATATTTCGTCGAGCCATATCCATCTAAGGCCATTACTGGGTCACGCTCGCTGGATTCGCCGAATACGAGACGTCGTGTCGAGTCTAAGTATGAGGAACTTATCACCTCGGCACCGGGCGTTAAGAAAGTGGGCCTTGGGTATCAGTCAGATCTTAAAGGAGCCGTCGTTAACATGGCAGGCCCTGACCATCGCGGAACAGCTTCGAAACGCGATCATAAACTTTTCAACTCTACGCGCAGAGTTATGCCTCCACCTATCTCCAGCGAGGACTGGAGGAGGACCGTGTCTGTTGACGAACTCGGTAATGTGGTGACGCCATCCACCCCACAACACGGAACCAACCTATCCAAAACCGACCGGAGCGGTACCACCAGTGTCGTCAGACGAGCCTTCAATTTGATGACCGGCAAGACCGTCTCAAGAAGGTTATCTCGGATCGCTTGATCGAATTCATTTAGTTTCTCGCATTTTCATTTTTCTCATTCATTTTTCTCATTCATTTTTCTCATTCATTCGGTCACTTGTCATAAACATTTTTATTATCATCCATTCATCCATCCATCATCTTTTTCACTCAGACTTCGGTTTCGTTGTTTTATTCCTCGTTCGTCAAACCTGCATTTTACTCCTGGTATAACTAGCATCTACCATCTCGTCGATTTGCTTTGTCTATCAAGCTGCTGACCTCTTTTCTCTCCACCTATTCCTGATGTTATGATTTGGAGCACGATTTGTTTAACGCATCTCACGTCTTTTATACCTGTTTATTGTTGACGCTTTCTTTATGCAATGCTAATGTCTTATGTTTGATGATATACTATGGCCTGGAACGAGTTTGCCCCAAAGTCGCATTGCAGGGTGATTTTACTGTACTAAACGCTTCTGACCGTACTTTTTAAAGAAAGTCTGTTCCCGTGGAAGTGAGCTCCGTCTTTGTGAAGTCAGATATTGTGTAATGGGAAACGGCCGTGGAATCTTGTCGGCGCACACGAGATTCGCTGAGCACAATTTATCCTCATGCTCAAGCTGGACCGTTCAAACATTCAATATTCAAAGTCCAAAGACGCTAGATCTAGATTCCGTGAACGTCTAGACCCCACGATCAACTGCCAGTTCAAGACCTTCTGCATTTAAATAACACATCTCATCTGGGCCGACCCATCCCTAGAATTTGGAATTCAATTCCAACACTGTTGCCTTTTTTGGCCCCAGAGTAACGTAAGTACATAATCCTTCGACGATAACTACGTACAAAAAGACAAAAAAGGCCGACCAACATTATATGTATATACTCCCGTGCAAAAGGACGAACGATCCAGCCCTCGCCCCAAGAATCCACCAGTATTGTCAAACACAGAGAGCGGGCTGTCATATATGACATTAAGAGGATTCCAGGATCCCCATGTCCCTCCACCTTTCCCAGAGCGCACCGATACCAACGGGAGCGTTAGGTTGACCCTTGACGTCCTTGATATCCAACAGCTCATACTCTCTTCCGAACGCCAAGAAATGGGCAAAGAGGGAGTTGAAGTGAGGTTCGGAGCGTAGGTGGAGGATCTGTGTATAATGCGCGTGGTATATGTGAGCAAAGACACGGAGAAGCTGGCGGTATATGTGTTTTGAGGTGGAGGGGAATGTGGGGGCAAAGTCGCGGCCTGGAGTGAGTGGGGTTGGAAGGTGAGGGTGTGTGTGTGTGAAGATGAATGAGGATTTTGTGTGCAGGAGAAGTGGTCTGCTTACCAGACTTTGTTGGGAACATGTTCTCGTCATCTAAAAGGTTTTGAATCCAAGTCATTACGTAGTCGATATAGGTTGGCGCTGGAAGTTGTACGCTTTTGCGATCTTGGTTGATCCAAGTGTAGTTTAATCTACGTGATAACGTGCATAAGAGCAAAACTAAGAAGGGTGGACAGTGGAGGTACTGACGATGGACCAGCAGACATGGCGTGACAAGACTGCTGGGTACAACATTCGGAAAGCGCGCCATAAAACAGGTTGAGATTCTGATAGAAATCGAAGACTGGTCCCAGATTCAGTAAAACCCCACGCAGTCCATATGTGACGATGCACTGACTATTACAAGCAACCCATTCCATGACGTCTACGTATTTGGGAAGCATGACAATGGTCTTGAAGTTTCCTTTCACAAGCGCGGAATCGACGAAAGGACTGCACAGGTAAAGCGGCTTTTGGACATTAGGTGATGGCGACGAAGGAACAGGTGGTGGCGGGACATCGGAGGAAGGAAACGTTGCAGAGGTCGGAGTTGTGGAACGTTTTGGACCGCGGGGGGCTCGGGTCATAGATCTTCTAAGATCCGTTAGGGATTCAGATTCAGGAAGTGGACTTGGAGGAACACACACCCCAACGAGTTAAAGAACGACATAGTAGACCGTATGGCTGCCGCGTAAAGAAGTGTAACCGTAAGTAGGCAGCACTTGGTGATGACGAACGAAGGGTTGTTGACGGTCACGGTTGACAAGTATGTACTAGGAGGGGGATGGTTGCCAAAGCGGAAATGGCGTTCGTTGCGGAACGACACCGTGTCGACGGCTTCACGCACATCCTTCTTATTACGACCGGTTCAGTTGCTTCCATCAAAGCCCCACTTATAGTCTCCGAGTTGCTCTCAGTGTGTTAACCTTTACTGGTTTTTACTTGTTCATTGACACCTTCTGGGGAATTCTCAGTACAAGGAAGTCAAGGTTCAGGTTGTATCTACAAAGGCATCCTTGTCCTTTTTTGACGTGAATCAAGTGAAACGAACTGGGACCAACGTTTGGATAGATGAAGATGAATGGAATGTACGTTTTCTTGCCAAACGAATAGTGTGGTATTTCGATTGAGCCCCTCCAGCCTAACTTCAAAATCGGAGACTCGATTCTGCACATAGAACTTCGACGCTGGGCCGATGTTGTCCTAATTGCCCCTTGTTCGGCAAATACGTTGGCGAAAATAGCTAATGGCATATGCGATAACCTTGCCGTAAGTTGTGCCTTTGGTGCATATGCTACCTTTGTTTACGGATATAGCAAGACATCATTGCTTCGCGCTTTGGCTCCTTCTACTCCAACCTATGTGTTTCCGGCAATGAATACCCTCATGTATGAGCATCCCCTCACGAATGAACATCTGAGAGTTGTCCAAGATGTCATCGGTTATCAAGTCGTCGGTCCCGTTGGAAAGGCCTTGGCTTGTGGAGACGTCGGTCAGTTTTCAATTGCTCTTCAGTCACGGGTTGATTTCTCATTCGTCACACAGGAATAGGTGCAATGACGGAATGGAAAGATATTGTGAAGATCGTTGTGGATAGATTCAATTTAGCAAGAGAATGAAGCTTGTGGTATTCGCCAGGTCCGTCATCTAAGGTTCTAGATTCTAAATATTATATTGTATCATAGCAAACTGTTTAATGATTCTGTTGTTCAACTGAGAGCTCATAGACACTCAGATAATTCAAGATTCTCCTTTCACAATCTCTTCCTCTGGTTTACGACGTGCAAATACGTGTACATGCGCTAGGCCACGTACACTCTGCAATGCCTATTGAAGCGTAAGGAATACGTTTGGGAGGATGTTTTGCGGGAATCTTCTTACCGGAGGATTGACGAACCAAGCGGTTTCGAAAAGGTTCTCTGGCCACTTCAATTTAACAAACTTGTTCACGCCTTCACTGGCACGTCTAACCATCTCTTCCTCTTCATCGGTTCCTTTGACATATCTAACCTGCAGGTCGAGAGGAATATTCCAATCGGCCAATGCAGGTAGGCAAGAAGGAAGGTTAGATGGGGAGGGTGGGGGAGACGTTAACCCCGTAAATCCCCATAAGCCGTCTCGACCGACGCGCTTGGATATTGCCTCGGGTATTATTGCAGGATGAAAGATTTGTTGGCGAGTCCAGATCAAGCTATGTTCGATTTCCGGAGGCACTATGTTGGAGCAGCTTATTACAAGGCAATGTGTGCGAGGGATGGGCGAGTCGCGTACCGGAGTAAGGCCAATCGTTCAAGATGATGCTGATCAGATGTGGCGGGGTATCAGCTGTAAAGTGCTCGACGGCTGGAGGAACAGGATCGACCCCATTCGTTGCGATCTCTTCATCTTCGGCAATGTATGGTCGAAGAACGGACAGTCGATCTGGCTCTCCCCATTGTAGACGATAGTTGAGTAGATATGATTCTATTGGAAACAGACGTCCTTCTCGTCGCGTTCTCTGTCCAAGTTGAAAAGTTTTGGACTCACCAATCGTTCCATACTGTTGTTTGATGCCTTTGCTCCAAACGTTGTATCTCAGTTGCAACTTCCTGTCTCGCTTCAACAGCCCGAGGTCGCTGCGGTCGATATCCATTAGCACATCGATGTTCTTTGTAGTGACCAGAACTGGCGGACCCAGAATTAATGAATGTCTTCAGTTGAGCCCAAGTGAATTTCGCAGGGTAGTGTTCAAGCATCTCTTGCTTCGTAGGAGGACCTGTAGCTACAGGCACACTCGAGCCCGGGGGGACGTCCTTGAGGTTGTTCTCGATTGTCATTGAAGTAAAAGACAACTTCAACTCAACTCCTGCCTAGTTGTTTGACCTAGTTGGAGCTCGAAGGCGGTTTTATAGTAGTAAAAAAGTGATTGTTCGCAATTTGAAATTCACTCATTGGCCAACTACTTACTGTCTTGGCACACGCCTGCTCGCCTTTGAACTCACCACATACCAAACTCGTCTCTGTCCTCACTTTCCCTCACCTATCATCCAGAGAGGATTTGTATCATTTGGATACCCTCCAAATGATGACCACGCGTAGAAAAAGCAAGGCGGCTGCAGCTGCAGCATCCCACACTGAATCGGAGTCGGTTCACGGAGACGCTCCCACACTTTCGTTAACTCTTCCCTCGGATATCGACATTGGAACTCTATCTAGTTTATTACCAGGCGATTCGCTAGAGTCACCAACTCGAGAAACGATATTACACGTTTACCGGGCGTTGCTGAATCAAGCGCTACAGGTGGACACCACGAGCAGAGAGTTGGAAGAGTTGAGAGCGGAGATTGAGAAGAAGGATGTTGAGATTGACCAGGCATATCAGGACAGGGAGAATGACAAGCAGGAGATGGAAAGCTCGGTCGAGAATGTGGCCAAGGAGTTGAAAGCCGTCAAAAGTGAACGTGACGAGCTTGGTATGTTTGTCTTTTGGCAATTTCTCTTTCATTTTATTCAAGTCGTTGGTTTTCTGCAGCTGCTGCCAAAGCTAACCTCCAGACGGAGTTATCTTCTCTTTCGACCTCGTCGAACGCCTCATCCACCGAACTTGATGCCCTCAAACTTCGCGTTGAGGACATTGAACGCGAGAAACGGGATCTCATTGGCGTTGTCAGTAGGCTGAAGGAGGATTGCGCTCAGAGAGACGGTATGTTTTACTATTGTTCGCCCGAATTGGCCCTCATGTAGTTCCCTCAAACAGATGAGATCAAGACTCTCCGCAATAATCTCAAGCAATCTCGGCATGATTACCAGGAACTTGAATCCCAAGTGCGGGAACTCAGATCCGCCGACATTTCCTCCAAGGTGGGCAATTCGTCATTTATGCCTTGAAGGATTCATAACTGTCGTGTATTGTTTAGTTCAAGCTCGATTCACTGACTCAACAGCTAACCCTCGCAAAAGAAGAGTCTGAACGCGCCGTTTCAGAGCTCAACTCGAAATCCGAAGAGTTTTCCAAGTACAGACGCTCGAAACATGCCGAACATGTGCAACTCCAAGCGTCCCATGATGCCTTGTCCCAGACATTTTCCACAACCGAAAGCACGCTTAAAGCTCTCCAATCGTCACATACATCCCAAACTCAACAACTAACTCAGGCTCTAACGAGGGTTCAGGATTTCGCCGGACAATTAGCTGAGCAGGAAGCGACGTACTCCAGCGAAGCGGCAGGTTTGAGAAGGCTAATTGGCATGATGGAAGAGAGGGAAACCCACACGAAGAACATTGTTGACTCTATCGAGCGAGAATGGGCGGCTGTGGGAGAGAAGGCAGACAGAAGGGAAGTGGAGTTGAAGGAGGATATCGACAGGGAAGCCAGGAGAGCTGACGAGGCTGAGAAGCGCGTGGACGAACTGGAGAAGTTATTGGAGAGGTTGGACAGAGGCGAGTTTCCTCTACCATCGTCGGCCTCCGCCGGCTTCAGGACTCCGGGCACTGGTGGAAATATGCCATCGACACCGACACGTAACGCGAATGGGTCATTCGAGTTCCTTAGCCCAGGGATATTTGGTTTAAGTCCCACAGTCGCCATGGCCAGTCGTTCCCAGAAGTCCGGGAAAACATTCACAGAGGTTTACAGTGAATACGTTAAGCTGCAAGAGGATTACGCGAAAAAGTCTGCGGAATGTGACCATATGGATAGGACTCTCCAAGCGGTATTAGCTCAACTCGAGGAACGTGCTCCGATTCTCTCTGAACAACGATCAGAATATGAACGATTGCGCACTGAAGCTTCTCAACTCGCCTCACAGCTCGCATCGGCTCTTTCGGAAAGAGATGTATATGCGAACCAGGCTCAAGAGACTTCACAAAAACTAAAGAACACCGTTCGAGAGAACGATCTTCTTGAGTCTCAATTGGAGGATCTGGGACGTCAGGTCCAGACTTTATTGCGGGAGCTGGGCAGGAATCAAGATCCATCGATCCCCTCGGAGGAAGAACTTGAGGCCGATCCAAATACTGCGCCACCACAGAACATCGATGAAGTAATAACTAATAACCTTGTTCTATTCCGCTCTATCCCAGGTCTTCAAGAGCAGAACCAGAAGCTCTTGAAGATTGTCCGGGATTTAGGAGCCAAACTCGAGACCGAGGAAAGAGAATACAGGGAGGCTCTACAGCTGGAGCAGACGGAAGCAGTAATGGAAGCTCACAATGCACTACAGAAGATGCAGGAGGACCTGGACAACCAGAAAAAGAGCAGCGAGTTGACTATCCAAACATATATGAAAGAGCGAGATGCTTTGAAGAGTCTACTCTCTCGGGCTGAACAAAGAGCTTCTGGCATGGCTGCTGTCGCTAGCATGAATAGGACCGATGTTGGTGCTGGTCTGGAGTCCGATTCTGAGCTTGCGAAAGAATTGGCCGAGGTTCAGAGTCAATTCGAATCGTATAGGACAGAAATGGGCTTTGACTGCGTAAAACTGCGTGAGGAGCTTGCGTTGGCTCAGAGAGAAGTCGGGCAACTTGGTGCTGCGCTTGCCAAGGCAAATGCTAAGATCGAATACCTTAATGGTTTGTCATAATCATATTTTATTCTATTGAAAGACTAAATTTCCGAGCAGATCGACATCGAATGGCCCAAGAACAGTTTACGATTACGAACCGCGAGGTTGACAATCTGACCAAACGCAATCAGCACTTGTATGATCAGTACACTCGTATCGATATTGAGTGCAACCGCGTCACTGAAGATCTACTCACGTCCAACGGCCGGCTAGAACAACTGCGGAACGAATGCGCAAACCTTCGTGCTGAAAAGAAGATTTGGGAGGTAGGATTCATTGCGCAACCACGGAAAGCATCTACTCACGCACATATCAGGACGTCCAAACTCGGTTGGTGGACGAGAACAAGACACTGGCTATCGAGCGGTCGCATTTATCTGATCTTATGTCTAACGTACAGAAGATGCATAACGACCTGGAGAGATCTGGTGAAAATGATCGACGTCGTCTGGAGAGTCAGATCCAGATGTTGGAATCACAAACGTTGGTGTTATTTCGTTAATTGTGACCAAATCACTCAATATACTTCCAAATCAACAGTCAGGATCTCAGAGCTCAGCTTAGTCGAGAACGTGATTCCGTTCGCCATATATCTTTACAAAAGGAGATCGAGACAAAGGAATTGCAATCTCGCATTGATAAATCGGTCGGTCTCTAGCGCTTTCTGCTTCAGTAAGTACTAACTTTGAGGAAAAGGCCGAGGACCTTTCCAAAACACGAGAGTCGCTCGTTGAGGCTGAGACAAGCAGAAGACACCTTGATGAGCGAGTCCAAGAGCTGACGCGTCAACTGCACGGTAACGAAGAGAAACTTTCTGTATACGAACGTCGACCCAGCGGTGCAAACGGTGTTGGTCAACGCCTGCCAGACGATACGTTGAACCGCGAACAACAACTTGAAGCAGAGGTGGCGGAGCTCAGGTATATTTAAATATATCATCATGTGTTCTCACTTACCTTTTCTTGACAGAGGAGCTTTGAAAGTTGCCGAGGTTGACCTTGCTAACGCTCGAAGCCATGTCCAACAATTCCAAGAAATCAGCCAAGCAAACGAGGAAGCCTTGAGTTCGTTGAACGCTACATACGACGAGTACAAATCTTCAACGGAAGCACAGATTGCGAAATATCAGGTAGTTACTTGCCTTTGTTTGACTTCTACTGTCGGTTACTCAGACATTCCTTTGTATAGTCGGATTATAGTGCCACTCAGGACAGACTTCAGACCGTTCAGGCAGAGCTGACAAAGCTTGAAGAGACTCACACTAGTTCGCATCAAACCTTCGAGAAGGAACGCAAATCCTGGACCGAGGACAAGAAACTTCTAGAAGACACCATCGCCGATATGACCGCTTCAGGACAGAGTGTTGAAAACGATCGAGCATCTCAAGAAAATGAACTACGAAAGCGAGCAGAGGTACGTATACTGGATAAATTACCGCAAGTGCGGACGCTAACTTTTATTGTTAGACTGCCGAAGACAGCTATAGCCGCGAAGTCCTTGCTCATGCTGAAGCGATCAAAACTACTGAGGAGCTCAGGGCTCGTTTGAACTCTGCACGGACCGCCGCGCTCGATGCGAAAACTGCGGCAAAGACTGCAAATGAGAAATTGGCGACGTCAGAGTCCAGCTGGAAACATCAGAAGGATACTCTGGACAAGGAACTTGCTGATCTAAACAAGAGGTGTGTGAGTTGTGTTGTCACTAGCATTTCATAATATTTAAGCTTTCCATAGGTGCAAAGACCTCGTGTCTCAGAACACGTTATTACATAGTCATTTGGAGTCTGTGAGTTCTCAGGCGGCCAAGATCCGCGATGCCGCCAGTTCGTCAGCATCAACAGCTGTAGAAGCAGATGAAGATTCAGCAGAGGACCCTGACACAAAGTTGTCCGAACTGCGATCCGTCGTCGCTTGGCTACGCAAGGAGAAGGATATTGTTGAACTCCAGCTCGAGCTCAGCAAGCAGGAGACCGTTAGGCTGAAGACTCAAGTAGATCATTTGTCTCTAAACCTGGACCAGACTCGCGCAACACTGTCAGAGGTGAGTGTTCTTCAATTAATGCAAAGTATCCTTGAGTTCATATTTCTCGTAGGAACGTGAGCGTGCCGATGAGGCGGCAACTTCTCAGGCCGAACATGAAATTCTGATGAGCAAGATCAACGAACTTACTGTATTCCGAGAAAGTAACGCGACTCTTCGTGCCGATTGCGAGGCTAAGACAAAGCGTATATCTGAGATGGAGACCAAACTTCAGCAGGTCAGTGCTGAAGTCGGTCCCGCCAAACAGGAGCTTCTGGTAGCCAAAGCCGAGCTCGAAGCTCGTGATTCCCAAGTCGGTCGTCTGCAAGAGGAGAACCGTAGATGGCAGGAACGAAATTCGCAACTTATGACCAAGGTATATCAAAGTTTCATTGGCTCGTTTCATTGCTTACCTGATACTTTATAGTACGACCGAATCGATCCCACAGAGCTTCAAGGTCTCAAAGATGAACTTGAGCGATTAAGGTCACAAAATTCCCAACAAGAAAAAGATGCAGTCGACAAATATAAGAAGCAGGTGGGTAACCTACAAATCTAAATGTGACTGCAAATTGAGCGGTGTTCATTCCCAGGTCGAGTCAGTGGAGTCAAAGCTGAGAGAGGTCAGGGAATTTTCCGCCCAAACTCAACAGAGGGTCCGACAGCAGATGGCAGGCTTCAACAAGGACAAGTCTGAGTTAAGCGCGACCGTCGCTGAGCTCAGAACTCAACTACAAAAAGTGACGGTTGAGCGGGATAGCTTGAAAGGTCAAGCTGGAACTGTTGCAGAATCTCAAGATTCGAGAGGCCTCACTGAACAACTTGAAGTACTTAAGAATGAGAAGGCTGCTTTGGAAACAGCTCTCGCTGAGGCAAAATCCCAGACGTCCTCAGAAAAACCGGATCAGACTGCTTTGATCGTATGTCCTAATCTCATATTATGATTGAAAGCTCATTCCCTCCTTACTCTAGGCGTCGCTACAGCAGGAACGCGATTCACTCCTTGTAGAAAAAAGCACCTGGGTTAAATCATCAGCTGAGAGTACTGCCAACACTTCTGTTGACGAGGCGAGGACTCAATTGGAAGAAGAAAAAGCCAAATTGATCACTGACCGTGATGCGGCTCTTGCTCAAGCGAAGGTATGTCGAATTACATGGTACTTCTGCGCATCAACTATATCATCTCTTAATATTAGGACATCAATGTGCAAATGACGAAGATGAAGGAGAACCTTCGGACCCAATACCGGCAAAACGTGAGATTTATATTGTCGACCATTACTCTGACTAACCTGTGATACTTGAACAGCAAACCAACCAGCAGAAGATTACTGCTCTCGAGAACGAGAAAAAAGATGCAACGGCGAAGCAGCAGGAAGCCATCAATGTCGCTGTCACAAAAGCCCGTAGCGAAATCCAAACGCCCGATTCTTCCGTAACAAACGAACAGATGGTGAAGCGTCATGCTGAAGAGCTTGAGGCCTTGGAGGCACGACTAAAGGCGGCACACAAGAACGAAATAGATGCGGCCGTCACTGCCGCACGGCAAGCTGCTTCCGCATCTACGTCTGCTTCTGCTGAAGCGCAGAGAGCCGCGATCGAAGCTGCCGTGACTGCTGCAAAGTCGGAGTGGGCGAAGGGGCAAGAGGAGGCGCTCGAACAGGCGGTGGAGAGAGGTAGGATGGAGCAGGCCACTAAAGCGAGGATCAAAGATTCACAATTGCTCAAGTCTCAGACCAGGGTCAAGGACCTAGAGGCTCAGCTTTTGAAACTCCAGTCGTCAAGTGGAGCGCATGAACCTGCTGCATCAGCAACTGCATCGACTTCTCAAGCACCACCAGTGGCAGCAGCCGCACAAGCGAAACTCCCGGGCAGGCCTGCTGGCGTTGGTCCAGCAACACGAGGCAGGGGGGCTGCTCGAACTTTGAGTGCGGCTTTGGGCGGCAGAGGGGGTGCACCCGCACCTGCCGCTGCTCCAGCTCAACCCGCTAGTGGAGTGTCCATTATGGGGGCAGCCAAGCGACCTAGAGAGGAAGGCGAGGTCGAAGCACCTCCACCAGAGAACTCTCTAGCGAAAAGATTGAAACCCGCAGAAGCTAAGCCTGTACCAATACGAAGGCCTGGTGCCCCCAAACCCCAATGATCTTCTGCCTCTTACGCATATTCTCGGCTGGCATTGTATTTTTGTTAACCCTCGTGTAAATCTTGCTTGTAGAAACGGACTAAAAGTAGTACATTCTCCCTAAAGTATACCAAATGGCTTCTTAGAGACATCATGCATAGTTCGCTTTTGGTAATATCTATTTTGATTGGGATGATCCATTCACTCCAATGGGGAAAAAGAAAGCCCACCGCGAGGGTCGAACTCGCAGCCTTCAGATAACTTGTAGTCATGTAGACTACGTAAAAGTCTGACGCTCTAGCCAATTGAGCTAGGCGGGCTCATGCGAAGTCAGTTTGAAAATTCCATAGGGTGTGATTAAGTATTAGCCTTGAGGATCTATTACAATTATCCTATGCGTTGCCAGTTAATTTAATCCAAACACGTATTAAGGAAGGCTGACCCTTGACTACACACAGGATTGTGTAAAGAGGGAGAGCCCCATCCATGAACGTAACACTAAAAGAGGTCTAAGTATCGTTTGAATTACAATGCACATGTGCAACGCTAGGCCGCTCACAGAGCTACTAGTACAAGTCTCTCATCATATCTGATCTCCTCAATCGAATTCCATGATCGGCATTCAAGAGGAGTCGCTATCATTGTGGACACTGTGTATTGATTTTATGCATAATGGAAACGAGAAGGAAGTGGGGTGTGTTTGTTGTTGATGGATTGGTTACGTCAGGAGGGTTATTCAGAGTTTTGTGGATGGGAAGACGTGTATACGGCATGCAGCAGAGAGGCGAAACTATGATAGAACTGCCGCAGCATTCAGTTTGTTTGACGTTCATAATGTTATATATGAGGTTTCTCCGAAATGCTCCTGAGATGATCCAGATGTGACACAGCGATATGAGGGTGGAAGCGGTCCACGAAGCAGTATACTACATGGAAAGCATAAGAACGGCAAAATGGCCTAGACCTTGATGAGTGCGTGTTTTTGTCTCCGAGTCCGAGATGTATGAACACATTGGAACCGATGATGATGACGATGGCTGGGAATGCCGAAATGTGCCTCTGGAGATATTGTGACCGATTCTTCTCTTCATTCGCCCTGAGGTGTGATCAAGCACTCCATCTGGAAGACGTGGAGTAGATCATGATGGATGAGAGGGAGAGATCTGGGGAGGAATATCGTGCGTGAGAGGATGGGTGCGATGATGTCAAGGCTCAAGCACCACCGATAACCTTTCCCTGCCAGGGCCGTGCAAGTGCTGCGGGCTTGTCCCCGCGGATTTTCGCTTAAGGTCCCAAGGTTTGTTTAATAATCGATTAATTCCCTTCATAGCAATCGCATATAGGAGCGACCATCGACTAATACGCAAATAACGGCCTATTCCAAAAGGAGAAGAACCTGGATGACCCTGACCACAAGGAGATTGCGTATGGTAGCGCGTATCCATCTAACTGCGGTGCATGGTCGTTTCCTGGATCCATGACCTGGAGATGAATTTCGCCACCTAAGAACATTCATCAATATAAAGGGCGTGTACAACCACCGTGATTTCCATATACGGTGTAGCATGTCAGGAAACGATGAAAAATCTGCCTTTTTGCCTTTCGCTCGGACTCGGGGTCGTTCCATGGCAACGTAGGGTTGCGCGTAGTTTGAGTATCAGGGAGAACAATCCTCGCAGTAATCCATCCCACGAGTACTCCCACGGAATAAAGGTCTGATTTCTCCTTTTACCCGTGAATGTATTATTTGTCAGGCATGCGCGGGTAGTGTCTGCCGAAAACCGGATAGTCAATGACCACCGAGATGAACATCTCGGAATAAGTAAAGGAGAAGACAAAAGCACGGGTTCTTCTACCCTCCATTTATATTCTGATTCTAGCCAGCCACTAGCCATTAGTTCAAGCTCGGATCTCACATCTCACAGCGTATATACCTTGGGACGATCCCACATATACGACGGTCGTAAGTTCATTACTCAGTTGCAGGCTGGATCACGATAATAAGTCGACTGGATCATAATTTGTTAGCTAAACACCTTTACGGATCATAAAATGTGCGCTTGTTTGTCCGACTTTTCCTCGATGGCCTGACGTTTCTGTTAATTTGCCGAAATCTTGCTCAGCACCAACACCCCTGGTGACGTCGGTTAAATAAGGGTCGCACGGCCTCCGCTGAAGTTGCCATCGAGAAATTGACTTGGAGTGTCAAGGAGCCAGGGATATATGTATTGGATCACAATTTAAAACAATGTAACCTATATCGAGATAGATCAGTACACATAGATGCACCGATATAGTAAAAAAGCGTGTTCACATAATTACTTGGAAATATTCCCTTCTTTCCGCTACTATCGATACCTGAAAAATCGATGAGCAACTTTTAGCACAGACGCGAAATACTCGCCTTCCCACCAACCATCGGCATAGTTCTGTCCTCCATTCGGCCCCGGAGTCAATTGGATCATCTCTCCATCTCTCACGTTGAGCTCATCCTGTCCTTGTGCTTCGTAATCATAGACGCCCCGTACTATAAAGACCGTAATCAGCGACGTCAAGGAGGGCAAAAAAGGGGGGATTCACCGCATTGTCCGTCGAGTGAAGAAGGCGCCTGAGAGTTGTCAGTCTCTATGTACGATCCCGGGACCAGTCCTTTACCACCGGAGCCATCTGCCACTTTCACCCACCCTGATCCGTCGTCTTCTTCCAGAACTGTCACTATGGTGCCCTCTGACAATAAAAATACCGTAAATGTCACCTGTCTATGGAACAATGATGTAATACCTACCGGCAACACTCAACTCGAAAGGAGATGTGGCAGCGAATTCGAAGATGACCCGAGCAGATTTACCGCTTTCTTCTACAGTAGACGACGGGTGAACACGTGCAAACGAGGAGGGAGATGGGGCCTCCGATGAGATAGTCGATGCTAGAGTCATCTTAGCAAACGGTCCACACGAACAATGAAGTGCTGGCAGAAACCTCTGGCAGATTTTTTCGAATCAGTGGACGTGGATGACGTCCTTGATACCGAAATATTAGAAGTACCTCGGGATGCAGTACATGTTGCGGGAACCTAAGTGATTTTAGAATCTTGTTTCAATAATAAAGCGCGTTGCCTACCTTTAATTCGCACTTGCCATGGACAGATATTCCACACAGTTTACACGTTTTTCCAAGTTTGCTTAGTCCCCAAATTGACGTCTATAGAAGGTGATGATGAGTTCGCAGAATGGCGTGTCTTGTCATAAGGTACACACTGCGCAATGGCCACATTGTGTAGGAATAGAAAAAGAAGCGCCCTTGAACTGGTGTGGTCTTTGGTCTCCCTCATCACCTGTAATGCGACTGTCAAAAAATTCGTGGCTTCATTTTACGCATCAATTCACCTCCCAAAGCCTTATCTATTGTCTCAATCTCGGCAACAAGCATACAATCTGACGTCTTGTGGAACGCCAAATCATGAGAAGCGTCAAGAAAGTTCTAAATGAATGGAACGTTATGATCAGAAACTATTGCAGACATGACACGTCTTACGGAAACAACATCGTCGAGATTTCCGAGAGAATGGTCTTCATTATATGCAGTAACAAGGTTTGTCAACTGTTCGAGGTTCTGTCCTGATGCATATATATTATCACCATGTCATTCAACACACATGTAGGTTTCCAAGAACGTACGCCTTGAAACCAAGACTAGCTGTAGCTCTCCGAGTTTTCCGCGGCATTTAGTAAGTTTGTTCTGCAGAACGATTTTCGGTGCAGGCCCGATAACCATGTCCGGCTGGATATGAATCTGATAAGCGGAAATTATTATGACGAAACACAAAACACGCATTATCATAATGGATAGAGCAAGGCTCAAAGTCCCAATCACGGGGTGCACTGAATGTTCTAATGTTGTAGTCTATAAACAAGTCTTGGTCTTTGGCAGGATCGACGTTTCCGAGGACGGTCTCGACAGTGATTGCACGGCTCTTGAGCTTCTCGAAATGGCTTCCGGTAAGGGCTTGTGCGTGTAACAAAACTTTGACCAATCTGTTTAAGACGTTGGCTTGCAGTTTCTCTGTGAACTTGATCGACAATGCCCTGGAGAAGTCATGACAAAGATGGCTCACGGTATTGCTGATTTCATTGTCAATAAGAGTACGTATAGCTGCGGCAAAAAAGGACACACGTTTTCCAATGCTGGAATATCCTCCTCGTAAAACTTGACCTTGACCTTGTTCGCAATATGGGTCGAAATCAGATAATCACTGGAGAAGTCAGCATAGTTCGTTGTGATAGGGACGGAAAGTGTACTTTTTGCTGTTGTACATATCTGTCTGTTGTTGTTCTTGTTGTTTTGCGATTCTCCCGGCATGTTTGTCATCGTGTGATCGGTCCTTTAAACAACGTCTGGGAATCCGTCCCCGAATAAATCACAGAGGGCGGACTCAACTTGTTTTTGGCGGTATGTCTCTAACTCGACACATTCTTCATCATACTAAAGAAAAAAAGGGCGGCCATAATTACGTAGTCGTTTCGCGGAAAGTACTGAGACCTGCCTTCTGTTTGCTCTACGAAGTGATCGCTCAGTAATCAGACCGCAAGGGAAATCGAGTTCTCACTTTCATCCGGTCGGAATAAACTCGATCTCTATCAGCAAGGAGTTTCTGGAAATATTTCACTTGCTAGTCCCGCGTAAGCGTTATCTATGCCGAGATATACGATTTCAGCGAACCTTTTTCTTGGAGTCTTCGTTCCTCTTTTCAATTACCCGTAAGACATCTGCGACTTGCATACTCAGTGCATCTGCAAGATTCGAATGATCCTGGGAAGATTCGACGAAAGATAAAATGAGTTGTGAATAAGCCTGGTTGAATGTACTACGGAACGTAAAGTCATCGACTTTCGTGCTAAAGGGGCTGGTAGCAGACCTTTGTTTGATGGTATCCTCTCCCCAAGGTTTTGACGGTTCATCTCCCAGCACTAACGAAGCGATCTTTCTGCTCTTCCTTTCGGCCGCTTTGTTAGCCAAGATCTGTAACTTTCCAGCGTACTCCCTTTCCAGGGCGATGCGGCTTTGATAAAGTTCGCGAACCTAGATAACGAATATGTTCCGTGATGCCACTATCTGTTTTGCCAGAGAAAGAATCGTACGTCGCTGAGCAGTTCCAATTGAGCATCGGATAAAGATGCGATGCGGTCGACCTGGTCCTTGGGGTTGTTGCATGAATGTATTAGCTGATTCCAGAGATGGATATCGTCCAGATATTTACCGGCAGCGATTGACCATATGATTGACAATATTGAGTAGTAGGCATATCGAAGATTACACGGCTAGTTGATTGTCCGCGAAGACCCGCAGGAGACGAGAGATCAGCCTTCCTAATACTGAACTCGGCGTTCGGTGGCTTGCATCTCCATCTTGCCCACAACCACGCAACACACAACACCCAGCTCCATGGTACAATCCTCTCTCCGAATGCCTATCATCTCCATCTGGTATCCCATCTCCCACATCTTCCTCGTCTAGCGATGCTCCACGTCTAATCTGTTGTCTCTTTGACCCTTGCCGTTGTCTTGCTTGGCCCTGTAGTCACGCACAGCCTTCATTCAAGGGAGACTGTACTATTTGAATCCACCCTGGTATTTTTGTACGACTGTCCCAACCGGGCAAACCTAATCACTTCCCTGCAACAATTGACGGGCGTGTTTTCGAAACTCTGCACAGAACGATTAATCTGCCCGCTGTGCATGTGTTGTGAGGTAAAGAATACATTCTCAACCCGAGGCCCGGGCCGCGTCCGGCGCTCTGGGCGTTTTGGGGTGAGAAATGGAACGTCCGTTGCCGGTCGCCGAGTTCGCCGAAGTCCATGCTGGACCTTGCACCGAGTTTTTCTGTCGATCCTACCGTTGCTCTCGGTCTGCCGGCGCTTGTAACCCTGAAATCCCATTTGCCTGATCCGTTCACCCCGTCCGTTGGCTTCATCTGCTTCATCCCATTCCGTCGACACATCGGAGCCAAAACTCGTTCATAGCCAATCGCGCCCATCCCGTGGGTAGCAACGAGGCCAGTCTTCAAGTATCCGTCTGATTGCCTCAAAAATTTCCAGGGTTTAATTCTCTCGGAACTGGGTCAAATGCGCATCACCTCGTTTCTTCTTTGAGGACGCGCTCTCTTTTATGACTCTACATAACCTCACTTAAAAATGCAGACATCACGACCTATAAAGAGCCACGCCAAAAGTCCCTTTCATTCACCACCTCCTCCCATCAATTCCTCTACGCCTCACTACACGCTACCCTCACGACTTCGAACTTAGCTTTCTATAATGACCATCATATCTCGACTCGTCTTGCTCGCCTTGACCCTCTTCATCGCGTTCCTCTCTGTTTGCGCCGCACCCGTTGCTATGGTTGAGCGCGATGAGACGGATCAATCACTTGATAAAAGGACCACACACTCCGGTAGAGTACGTGACCAATCTCCCTTTCTCGCAATCGTTGTCTAATGCCGTCTATAGGGAACATGGTTTTACCCAGGCTTAGGTGCTTGCGGATACACAGACGGGAGTGGTGATCCCATCGTGGCCATTTCTTCTAAACGGTGGGGGACCGGAAGCAATTGCAATCAGGTGAGCAGAGTTAACGGCAATCTCATTAACACATCTGACGCGAGACTTGAAGTGGCTCAAGATCACCTCGAATGGCAAGACAGCCTATGCCAGAGCTCGCGATGAATGTCCCTCCTGTGGCTCGGGTGATTTAGGTGGGGTTATTTTTTGTGCCTGCAACTAGGCGGAGCATCTAATATCACTGCAGACATGTCACCCTCACTATTTGAAAAATTCGCGTCGCTCGATGTAGGCGTACTCTCAATATCATGGAATTTCCAGCCCAAGGGATGGGCTCCATCTTAAAATCACGAACTAGACCATGACGACAATGGTTTCCGACTTTCATGCACCCGGCACGATGTATCATACGATCCATTCTTGGAGATTTCGTTGTATAACTTATAAAAGGGTAGTTTTTTCTGTACTGGTACGTTATGCAAGCCGCATCTGGTATCCTACTTTTCCCCCACCGCGAGCTCCGGAAGCCCATAGCTGTTGTATCACTCGATATATTCTGTCACTTGCACTTCCCAAGAGGAAATACCATAGACTTCTTGTTTTGTGTCTGTAAACACGAACCCCGCCTATACATCGCTTTTTTATGACTTGTGAAGTGGAACAACGGTCACGTCCCCGTGCCTGAACACCCTCATACCGGTCCTTATAATCTTCAATCTAGATGGACAATTCGGATCAGGACAAGCTACTTCCGCGTCCGTTGTCATCCAATCATTAGGCGAGGTCATCCTTTGTTTTGCTGCGAGGAGTGGCAAGACCGCCCCTGCAGTCAGCGGTTGTCAGTTGTTGAACAGCATGTAGAAGTGCGCTCAAATCAGACCTAATGAGTATATAGAGAAGCCCTGGCCTGGAGGTAATCGCAACATCTCTCCTTCCAGGATGAAATGGTCCCCCGCTCTCGCGCCGCAGAGAATGCGCTCTCCAGGCGGACATACGACTTCTACTCGAAGATCATATAGAGCAAATGAGTCATCGACGTCGGACTGCATGTTCATATGATGGACGATGATTTCCTTGCACTGTATGATCGCTAACCATCACTCTTTGATCTAGGCCATCTCCTAAAAAGGACTACACACCAAACACAACAGCGATCTGCTAACGACTCCCCAAGGTATTACCACTTAGGTCTTCGCAAAGCCTTCTTCTGCGCCAATGTTCCTTTTCCATTTGCACCCCGCACAGTCTGCAACTCCTTGAATTTCTTTTTCGCATAACTCCTTGTTTCGGCATCATCAACTAATTCATCGACAATCGTCCGCTTTCTAGCTGCTTTGGGAAGATTATCTGCGCTAGGCCCACCGAACGGTGTTTTCGTTGCAGCGATAGTACCGATCTGAAAATTACAATTTGAATTATAACTGGTTGTAATTCGAGAAGGACGCTTACCGCAAAATATTTCGGTAGACCTTTCATGCCTTTGCCCTCGCCTTCCTCTTTTTTATAGAACCGTTTTGGGTCCAGTTGGTTGCGCAGTCGAAGGGCCTCGTATTCACGATACATTTTGGGAAGATCGGCCTCTGAAGGTGCAGGGAAGTCAAACCAGTCTGGGCCTGCTGTTCTAGTTTGCAACTTTCCTCCCAAAGGATCAGTGTGAGCTTAAGACCACCAAAATAACGCGAGACTTACAGCTTTCCTTTCTTTTTTCGTGAGTGCCTTTCCTGACTTTGTAAGTTCTGGTGGTGCTATTGGAGGAGCTGGTACGTATAACGAAGATGAATCTTGTTCGAGTTTCTCAACCTCGGCATCGCGAATCGAGGGTGCAGACGTATGTGATTTATCAAAAGTGAAATACGGTCGTGGTAGTACTCCAGGGTCCAATTTCGGTAGACGTCTAGATAAAATATGAATGAGGTGTGCCTAGTCTTATTGGGATACACACTCTAGATCATCTTTTTGAAGAACGATAACTTCCTCTTCCTCAGGTGTGGTCGAAAGTTGCTTGGCAGCATTTTGGCGAGCCTTCTCAAGTAATGACTCGAGATATTCGGGAGTTATTTCTTCGTCACTGTCCGAGGAACTCGAGCCTGAAGTCGAGGATGAGTCTGAATCCGAGTCTGAACTTGAGTCTGAGGTTGGGGATGATGGTAGTTGGTCATGAAAACCTCTTTCGGACGTTTGTTGTACTGTCGCCTTCCCCTTGCCTTTGCCCAGCGTGGTCGAGAGCATGTAGCAGAATTTACCGAATACTGGTAGTAAAACAAATGAATGAGAAGTTGAACTTGAGTTGAACGGCTGATCCCGAAACACTCTTTCAAGACTCTGATGCAACACCTCAATCCTCAAATCGTCAGGTCTGCACGCAGATGCGTTTCGCCTCTCTTTACTCAGTATAGGTCCAACCAGACGACTACAGGCGCTCAGACCTCCTCTGAAAAGCCTTCCAAGCCAAACACTCACTTTGGCTTCAAAACTGTGCCTCAAGACGAGAAGGAATCGCTCGTTAAGGATGTGTTTAACTCAGTGGCGTCGAAGTATGACCTGATGAACGATGCCATGTCACTTGGTGTTCACCGACTGTGGAAGGACGAATATGTCTCTCTGCTTAAGCCCGGCTCAAAAGGACCTATCAAATGCATAGACGTGGCTGGTGGCACTGGGGATATCGCGCTGCGGATATTAGATTACGCGAGGGAGAACTACGCTGACAGAGAGACGACCGTGGACGTGGCAGATATTAATGCCGAGATGCTCAAGGAAGGACAAACGCGTTTCAAGAAAACAATGTATCACAACAGTACGCGTGTTCGTCGCGTTTATCCCCTCATTTATTCTGATTTGGGTATCAATAGCACCGCAGATATCTTTCCGTGAGGCAAATGCTCAGTCCATGACTGACATACCATCAAACACGTATGATCTTTACACGATCGCGTTTGGGATCAGAAATTGCACGTCTGTGCCTGCCGTTCTTTCTGAAGCATACCGCGTCTTGAGACCGGGGGGCGTGTTCACATGCCTTGAGTTCAGCAGGATGACCAACCCGCTGCTCAACTCGTAAGCAGCCATAATTGACACGCGTTCTCTCTCATCCTTTCATTTGACCTCTGAGCAGACTTTATGATCAGTACTCGTTTTCCGTCATTCCGCTGCTCGGTACGATTCTTGCAGGAGATCGAGATTCTTACCAATACCTTGTCGAGTCCATTCGGCGATTTCCTGTTCAGCCCGAGTTTGCGAGAATGATCGGTAACGCAGGCTTTGCAACAGGAGCTATCCACGAAGGGAAGGGCGGTGCGTGGAGAGACCTTTGGGGTGGGATTGCATGTATCCATACCGGAGTCAAAATGTAAATTTGGCGGTCCGCGAGATCGGTGTTTCTGATGACGAGGTCTGCATGAACAAAATCAAACCAAGATATGCCATCCCTTCGGTTCCGCGACAGAAAAGGAGGATTGCCGCTTGTTCATATAATGTCAGGTGTGTTTCAGTTATTGATTCCTTTCGAATCCTCAAAATCGTGTGGGAACAGGTCTGAATGTTCATTTAACTTCTGTCCACTCATTAGCTTCACTTACATGTCTCTATTAGATAACGAGAAATGGGTTTCATATAGGCATGGTCCTTACCTGAACAAGACCCGCTTCTTTATTGTATATGTGCGTCAAATACATCATAGCTTTGTCCTGAGTTGTCCGATCACATTATCTGTCGCTGGCGTCAGGTATAGAGACTCAACATCAACGCTCAACACTCATGCATCCATGGGATCTTGGTGGAAGCTGACGAGCACGTGAAAATCATGCGAACACAGAGATGAAACTTCAGCACTGTCTCAAGTGTGAATTCAAAACAGTTTATTTAGAATCCCATGATTCAAGTTTCAAACGCAACACCATCAAGAACTTGAAGGGAACATGATCAGGCACGAACATGTAGGCCAAACCTTGGCTCTGTTTGGTGCTTCTTAAACAACAGACGAAGATATTGAGATTCATTCCTCAAGTTTTCACTCGTTACAATCCATTCAACCTGTGTCAGGCATTTCGATTCTATTGCTTTGAGCCACTTACGGTAATAGTTGACGCTATAATGGAGGTGAAGGGCATTATGACACGCAGCAGAACTCTTTGGTGAAGGCTGAGTTGGACTGCAAGAAAACTGGTAGACAGATCGAAATCATTGCGTAGCAAGTGGTAGCGGCTTGTGAGCAAGCAAGTTGTGTTACATTATTCGGTGTTGGCCGGGATTCCGACAAGAGGCCAGTAAAACGTCTATCCTGGCGTTTATCAAATGCATCAGCCGCGTTCAGTAGAGAGAGCTCACCGATGCAGGTTATGCGTCATTTGATATACATAACTCCTACTTACCAATCAGAGGACCTGATATTCTAGGCGAGTCCGACTTCATAAGTTGAACTCGACGAAACGGACTGATGCAGAACATCTGGAAGGCCTCACCCAGGGTCACCGACTTTCACCTTCCGGCTTCAGAGGCTGGTGTTCTGTAATACCGACTATGATGCTTAATGGTACGATTGTAGCGATCCAACGTCATTGTTCTGGTCTCGAGATGAGAATTTCCAGCGTATACGGGAGTGAGCTGAGTTGCTGTAATAGCAGCGCATAGATCCAGAAGCATTGGCATGTTACCCGGGCTAAGACATGGCACAGGATCTTCTAGAGCCACCCAGATAGTCTCGCAGGATAGTTTAAAAGCCTCTGGCCGCCACAGATAGTAGAATGGCAACGAGATATACTTGGATACGTGTAGATCAGGATAAGATGTGTTGATGGTTGGGCCAAGAGGAGGTTATTTATTTGTCTCTATTTGATCTAGATGGGCACGCGACTATATCGTCTCAACCCTTGCCACTATCGTCGTCTTGTATCATTTTGTTTATCTACTTCCATCGTCGTCGTACACAATGGCAGGCACGAATTCTCCTTTTCCTATGCCTCCGGCCAACGCAGACTTGGCTACAACGTGGTCCTTCTTAGAGGAGGGCGTTGACCATATAATGACCAAACTTCAGACAGGCGTCTCATACTCAAAGTATATGAGCCTCTACACTGTGTCTTACAATTATTGCACATCATCGAAAATGCATGGAGGTGGAGAGCAGTTGGGAATGGCTGGTAGAAGTAAAACCTATTTCCTCGATCATTGGGCCCAAGCTCACCTTTTCCAGCGGGGGCAAACTTGATGGGCTCAGATTTGTACAACAATCTTATTAGGTACTTCATCGCCCATTTGAAGACTCTCAAAGATGTAAGACATCTGGTTCTTATCATGTACGTGTTTTGCTGATTTGCCATGTGCCACAGGCATCAGAATCCTTGCAAGATGAGGCACTGCTGCGGTATTACGCCGCTGAATGGGACCGGTACACTACTGGCGCTAACTATATCAATCGTCTTTTTACTTATCTTAATCGACATTGGGTGAAGCGGGAGCGTGATGAAGGCAGAAAAGGCGTCTATCCTGTTTACACGGCAAGTCTCGAGTTTGATTCACTTTTACACGATACTAAAATGTCCTCGTAGCTATCCCTTGTGCAATGGAAATCTAATTTCTTCCTTCATGTTCAAAGCAAACACCAAAAACTTGCTGGGGCCATCCTTCGTCTTGTAGAGCGCCAGCGGAATGGCCAAGACATCGATCAAGGCCTAGTGAAAAAGGTGGTTGACTCATTTGTATCACTTGGGCTAGACGAATCCGACATCAATAAGGCCTCATTGGACGTTTATAAAGAGCATTTCGAGATCCCCTTCCTAGAAGCCACAGAGAAGTATTACAAGCTAGAGTCGGAAGCATTCTTAGCGGAGAACAGTGTATCTGATTATCTCAAGAAAGCTGAAGAACGGTTGAGAGACGAAGAGGATCGAGTCGAACGGTATTTGAACACGAATACGCGCAAGCCTCTCATCAGCAAATGTGAACATGTCCTCATCCGGGAACATTCCAGGCTGATGCAGGAAAGCTTCCAAGACTTGTTGGATTACGATAAAGATGAGGATCTCCAGCGGATGTATGCTCTACTCGCACGTATACCCGACGGACTGGAGCCGCTACGGAATAAGTTTGAAGAACACGTCAAGAGGGCTGGTTTGGCTGCTGTGGCGAGGCTTGTAGGAGAAGGTGGGACTGCGGCTGAAGTGGATCACAAAGCATATGTCGATGCACTTCTCGAAGTTCACCGGAAGAGTTCCGAGACTGTGCAAAGAAGTTTCAAAGGAGAGGCCGGATTCGTGGCGAGTCTCGATAAAGCGTGCAGAGATTTTGTCAACAAGAATGCTGCGACTGGCGGTTCAAGCACCAAATCTCCGGAGCTGTTGGCAAAACATGCAGATGCATTGTTACGTAAAAGTAACAAAATGGCTGAAGAGGAAGATCTTGAGAGTGCGTTGAACAAAGTGGTAAGATCTTTGGATTGCATCCCAGCGAGCATGTTCCATGACACCCGTTCAACAGATGGTACTTTTCAAGTACTTGGAAGATAAGGACGTGTTCCAAACTTTCTATACTACTAAACTCTCGAAACGTCTGATTCACGGAGTCTCCGCGTCGGACGAGGCTGAAGCCAGCATGATCTCGAAACTGAAAGAAGCCTGTGGTTTCGAATACACAAACAAGTTACAGCGGATGTTCACAGGTAAGTGATGGTTTGCACATATCACTGTTAATACTGACCCGTTTCCGATCAGATATGAGTCTGAGCAAGGATTTGACAGATCAGTTCAAAGAACGCATGCATGATGACATGGACATTAACTTCAGTATTATGGTCCTTGGTACAAACTTCTGGCCATTGAACGCACCGAACAACGATTTTAATATTCCTGCCGACATCCTCCCAACATACGACCGATTCTCCAAGTATTACCAAACCAAACATTCAGGACGCAAATTAACATGGCTCTGGAATTATTCGAAGAACGAGCTGCGGACAAACTACACAAGTCAGAAGTACATTTTGATGACGAGTTCATACCAAATGGCGGTTCTGTTGCAATACAATGATAACGATACGTTGTCCTTGGACGAACTTGTCGCTGCTACCGCTATTAGCAAGGATATCCTTGTACAAGTCCTCGCGTTGCTTGTGAAAGCCAAGATCTTGGTGAACGAAGAGGCGGAACAATACGACTTGAATCCAAGTGCGCCGCGACATTGATCGCAATCCCCCCCGCTTGTGCTAATGCTTGTTCATAGACTTCAAGTCGAAGAAGATCAGGGTTAACTTGAACTTGCCGATCAAGGCAGAAGTCAAAGCTGAATCTTCAGATGTGTTGAAGACGGTCGACGAGGACAGGAAGTATGTTATACAAGCCACAATCGTCCGGTAAGAGATTTCCTATTTGCATCATATGGTCTTATGTACTTCGGTGTACGTCAGGATTATGAAAGCGCGTAAGACTATGAAGAACCAGGCCTTGATCCAAGAAGTCATTTCACAAATATCTCAACGATTTGCCCCAAAGATCCCCGATATCAAGAAGGTCCTTTTGTTTTGATCTTCCCCTTTTCGAACTTTTGCTAACTGACAGCTAGGCCATTGACACATTGCTTGAAAAGGAGTACATTGAACGGGTAGAGGGCACAAGAGACACTTTCAATTACGTTGCATGATCCACCCACTTTCTGCCATTTTCCGTTTTATTTGCTTTCCACCTTGTATTGGCTCTGTGCAGTTCTTAAATCTACTGTGTAGCATATTAATCCGGCATTTGCTGTGTCCTGACCTTTCAAATGATTAGAAAAATCAAATAGATGTTCGATGGGCTTTTTGAGGTCGAAAGAATGAAGTGGCCATTCACACGCGATGTTGAACTTGCGAGATACCCTGTTGAACTCGCTAAAATCGTTGCCTGGCTCTCGAGAATTTCACGTCCATGTCCTTGTTTCAGCACCTCGTAAAACTCAAGAACTCTTTCCTTATGCCTCACCTAGGCCGAGAACTTGGATACAAGACATCGTCGTTCTAGTTTCAGAACAAGCGAACCCAGGCGAACCAAGGATCTTTGTAACTGGGGTTGAAGCGTACTTCTACATGATCCCTATTACGACGTCTGGCATACTTTACGTATCTAAAATCGATTCGACAGGGCAAGGGAAGAGGCCCTCGCCTACAACCACGATTGTCAGGACATTACTTCATTATTATCTCGACCCGAAAACGAGGCCTAGCGTAGGAGGAGGAATCGAAAAATTTTGGGTACACGTCTTTGCGAGAGCGCAGAACCAGTATCTGTTCCCGAATTCCGCAGAGTTTGAAGGGAAAAAGCCACTGGGTGGTGTTAGACTTTGTGGGTGGTGGAAGGACGTTCTGACTACTGTTGCTGCTGAATTGAAGCGGAGCTGGAAGGGTGTGACGGGCGCAGATAATCAGCCTACTGAAGGCAAGTTGAAGTTGTGGTATGTGCTTCCAGGGTGCAGTGAAATTGAGGCCCTCCATACTCTCAATCCTGTTGCTGCAAAGGCGAATTCTACGCCTAGTGAAGGTTCGGATCCTGCTATTGATTGGATCTACGGGCACCCGTACACAACGTCACAACCGGATGATTCGGAGAATAGAGTTGACATTCAACTCCCTTGCCCGGTGGACACGAAAAACAAGACCATAGATGGAGGATACAATTTGGGGCACTTCATTCCAACATTCGAGGATGATCCAAAGTCGAGGTTTCTTAACGAGATTGCTCACACGTCTGAATGGGACGTAATCAGGTCGCCTCTGCGCAAGAAGAGTAAAAAGGATAGTGATGATGATGCTGGTGAAAAGAAGAAGGATAGAAAAGGAGGGGAAAGCGGAGGAGAGCTTGGTAAGGTTACCCCAGATGAATTTTGGGAGAGGATGTCATTCAGGCAGGAATGCGTCGCAGGCATTGTAACTGGGTTCTTCGTACTTGGATGTTCGACTCATGCACGATCGAGTTCACGCAGCGCTGATTTAGCGGGACCATCCAACAACAATAATTCGTCGATTTCGATTTTCGCACCTCAACCTTATCATGTGTCTTCGAATATCACGAGGAGGGTTTTGAGTTCATTGTTGACAGGACATGAGTTCTCTACGGTAGAACGAGCTGTTCGAGGTACTGAAACATTGGAAAGGGCTATCAGGGGGTTGTGCGAGGGCGTTAACAGCAATGAAACAGATCTACCACCACCTCTGGCTCAGTCAAGAAAAACCCCTGAACCTGATGATCGCCATTCATGGCTTGCTGTCCCCCCACAGACACCCCCTCGAATTACTAACGGAAAAGGCGACCTTCCGGAGGTCTCGCCCAATCCGTTTCCAGAGCCAACGGCGTCATTGGAAACCTATAACTCGTGGATATATGGGGCTGTCTGCGTCGATAATCCGGTGTTGGGTTTGGAAATTGGAGGGTCTAGAGTGACAGATGGGAAAGAACAGAAAGTGACGGTGTTGACTGTACGAAAGAAGAAAAGGAAATTAGACTAATTGGTAAGAAACCTTCATTTGCCTTCTTCTCTACCGTATATTAAACAATAACAGTGGGGTTTCAGGTTCAACAGTACAAATCTCTGTTGTATTAAATAGTCGTGGCACCTTGCTGCTTCTGTAGCCGCCGGGTTTCCTGCTTCTAAACTCGCCTTGACAACGACGATGTAAGGTATTGTGTGATGGTCGAGATAGAGCTTCGAAAATCAAGGCCGGGGTTGTGGTATCAGTCAAGCAACAGATTAGTGAAGGAAAGGCGCGAGCGAAAAGGATATTTCGGGGTGACATCGCCATACATGCGGCGGCACTTTGGAACTGGTTCGACTTGCCTGCATGAACTGTGCCGCGAAAGGGATGTTTACGTTACAGATTTCAGGGATGCCTCGAGGTGGACCGTAGCGGGCCGCGAACTGCGATACCGAAGGATGTCTGCGAGTCTGAGAAGATGAATTGGCAGATAAGTGATGTGATGCGGATTGAAAAGCTCACGAAACAAGCAAAACGAGGTTTGTTGCGAGAATGCATAGATGATGAGACAGATTGTTGCGCTACAGATCAGAATGCTGATCGTTGAACCAGTGTGTGTGAGATTGCAAGAGACCCGCGGAAGCACAAGCGACGACGCATCTTGTCCTCCCGAATCCACTGGCCCGCTGCACACCCTCTTCCTCGTACTTGTATAAAATACGCGGTCCCAGCTGTATGATCGCAATCTCGTTGTCTGTTCGGTATAGTCTGTGAGAAAGTTGAAGAACATCACTCCGAAGAACCTCAAAATTGTCGATATCCGCAGCTTCGGTACCGGTTCGTGCAACTTGAGAAAATGCTCCTAATCGACTTCACCTGACAACCACCATATCTCCAGGCTCTGTCCCTCCCCTCCTGCACGCTGTCTTCTCTCTCGAGGCGCCAATTCCTTGGCCCCATGGCGATGTCAAACCGCACAGACCTCGCGACTCACCTTTCTCTCTCCCTCCCCTCCTTCGCTCAGGCCTTTAGCAGCTCTTCTATCAACAGCATATCAAACTCCGGTAACGCTTTGCCTCCTATTCAGTCCCAATCGCGTCCCTCTTCACCTCCCTTTACCCCTCGCACCATCAACTCTCCTCTGCGTGACGAGCAACGTCGCGCTGACCAAAATCTTGCCGGTAGAAAACGAACTTTTAGGGAATCTTCCGACACATCTCCGGAAGATGCAGCACCGTGCGTCACATCATGTTCAATATTTTCTTTCTTTTATTTGATTCTGACATTCGCAGCTCAAAACCCCCGCCAGTAATCTGTGTGAAGGAGGAGCCGGATCGTGAGGATCTAGGCCAATCATCCGCTTCCTCCAGCAATCAGTCCAGGTCTTATCAACCATCTTGGCCAACTAACGAACATCCTCTTTCTTCGAGCACCAAGCCTGCTACTACCACTAAACGTCGTCGAGTCACCATCAGCAGCATAAACACCGATGTCAAGAAACCTTCATCCGATGCAAACACTCCAATCTCTCCTGTTGTCATGGGCTTCGCTATGCGAGACGACCCCGAGACTATTGAACAAGTTCGATCAATGCTGAATGTCAAACAGCAGCAGAAAGCTTTGATCGAGCAGCGGCGAAATAGCAATGCAGGTCTATCTAGTGCTGCGAGTCCTATCACCAATGCTCCCCCAACTGTACACATTACCAATGGTCCAGAGACGCGACATTCTGCCACAACCCCTCGGCCTAGTTCCAATGCAGGGGCAGCAAATGCTCGCAGAGTGACAGTCGACCGAAACAATTCCACAATACGCAATCCGACCCCGCCGCCCATGGTTACATCCGGTCAACAACAGCATGCCCCACAGCCAGACCCTCATCACCAGCCTGGAACTTCCATGACACATGCACTCCCACCCCCGCCCATCAGCTTCGCACATCGTCGTGCTGCTCGATTAGGCGCCAAAGCCAAACCGGCCGATATATTGATAAGTCCCCAGGAAAAACAGGCAAGTGAACAAATGCAACCGTCAATTATGAGTGCGCCACCTGCTCCTCATGGAGGTTCGCATGGGCCAGGACGATTTTCAATGGCGATACCGAGTTTACCCCCAGCAGTGACCTCGGGGCAGGGAAATACAAGAATGACTGCGAGTGCAGTACCTCCGACTCCAACCAGGTTGGGTGGACCCAGGACAGCTATACCCAGTTTCGGGCGTACTTCGTCTCAAATTGGGTTGACGGGGAGATCACCACCAACTGCTTCCGTTCCGATTTCGTCGACGCTTGTTCCTCCAACACCTTCGTCCTTACATCGTCCACATTATACCTCAGAAAAGACCGCGTTCCTCACTCCTTTCGAGATGTTTTATGATGCGTTGTCTGATTCGAAGCATTTGAAGGCTTGGCTGGGAGAGCAGCTGAAAAAGTCGAATTCGTTGATTAATTCGATGGAGAAACAAGAAAATATCGAAGAACTTGTTGGATCCCTGGTGGAGAAGAGGGTCGTAGGGATGCGAGATGAAATTTATGGATTGAAGAAGAGAGTAGAAGAGCTGGAACACGCCTTGGGAATCACTCAAGCACCAGGATCTCAGTTACAAGGTGGGACAGCATCTTCGGGGAAAGGGAAAGCTAGAGCAACAGAATTCACTTCGGACGGGCCAGAATCGTACACGTTCCCTCCCGTTCCAGCTGTTACGAGGAGACCAGATCTTCCGAGGAGGATGTCGTCCCCCTCACGCGCAGATATGGAGGGCGGCAGCACTCCTGGCTCCCATACGAGTTCTCCAGCTCCACCTGATGCTGGGAGGCGATTGTCTGTGTCGTCAGTTAGGTTTGATCCCAGACCAGGGCCGTTGATAAGTGAGCGCTCCCATAATCATGGGAATAGAGAGGGGTTTTCCGCTTTGACTCCCCCATCAAAGTCATCGTCCAGCAAACTCAGTCGATCACCGGTAAATAATGCTCTCTTACCTAGACCACACATGCACCGACAACATTCTCAGCCTTTAAACAATCAAGCATCGTCTGGACAAAGAAAGTCTGGACCAATAGATAAACACCCACAAGCGCCGGAGGATTTGAATTTCAATGACAATGGTGGGAAGCGAGGTGGGACAAGAGACGACTACAAGAGGCGCGAGTCTGCGGATATTCGCCGACGGTCGAATTCGTCCGCTGAGGCTTCTTAGAGTATCCGGACTTTTTTTTTGGATCAAGGTACATTGCTTCGTTAGCTCTGTTGTATCATTATGCGCCCTACGTCCTTCTTCCTTGTGCGAAGCCCGTGTTTTGTCTCTTTTTTTTTGGCATCTGTTGCATCTCTTCGTCGTCAATGTTCTCTCATGCATATCCAGACGTTTTGTAAGTACTACATCCTCTTTTGTTGTTCACTCAGAACATGACCGATTAACGCTGTGTTTGTTCTCTTCCATTCTTTTTTTTGCACGATTAGAAATTTTGTTTCCATCTCTTCTGGTGAAATTCTGTCTGAACGTGTGATGGAGGATTCTCAGGCTGGTTTCAGTTGTAGGGCTGGTATCATGTGATAATTCTTCACCGTGTACTACTGATTGTGAATGTTAACCTATCACAGCGAACAAGCCCCACGTATCGAGTAACGAACACGCAAGTTGACAATGTTCCTTGACTCCATGTACAGCATTGAGCCATCAAATCCAAGATGAATCCATCTTTTATGAAAGATTGTCCATATGAAGAACATTGTGTGACCGTGACGTTACGAAATGTGGCCATAGGGTATATAAGAACAAGCTGAAAATTTCTTATTCCCTCCTTCCGCCGCCGCGACTTTTCCCACGACTGAGCCACGTCTTCGATATCGCTCATCGTTGTTTAAGCCGTACCCGCCTTTACTTATCGTCATCACCTATACCAGTGACCATGTCTTTTGCGTTGCCCGCTCGTCAAGTGACCTTTGGTCGTTCCCACTTTACTCCACAGCAACAGCAACAATACCTTCAACAACAAGCCGCCTATGCCGCCCAACAACAGCAGCAACAGCAGACAACACAGCCTCCTAAACCACTTCCACAGTCGCAGCCTCAGCAACCTTCTACTGGGTTGCCGGCGCCATCGACAGTCAATCCTTATCTTCCAGGCCCATCGAATTTGTCCTTGCCTGGTCCATCTCAACCTGGCCCAAAAACACAGTCCCCACCCCCTGCGTCACAGCCCGCTCAACAGACTAACGCTGTAGCCGGGCCTTCAACCCCTGCACCCTCTGCTGTTCCCGCCACTCCTGCGCCTCTGACCCTCGAACAACAACACATAACTGCCGTTGAAGGCATAGTCCCTACCTTGCAAAACATCGTCGCCACTGTCAACCTCGACTGTAGACTTGATCTGAAGACCATCGCCCTGCATGCCCGCAATGCAGAATATAATCCAAAGGTTGGTATTTAGTCGATTCAACTGTGAGAATGTCGAACTTCTTCTGTGTTCGTCATTCCATAGCGTTTCGCAGCAGTCATCATGCGGATCCGTGATCCGAAGACGACTGCTCTGATTTTTGCCTCAGGAAAGATGGTTGTCACTGGTGCCAAATCTGAAGACGATTCGAGATTGGCTTCCCGCAAATACGCGCGCATCATCCAGAAATTGGGCTTCGACGCCAAGTTCTCGGAGTTCAAAATTCAAAACATAGTGGGCAGCTGTGATGTTAAATTCCCCATAAGGTTGGAAGGGTTAGCGTACAGTCACGGGCAGTTCAGCAGCTATGAGCCTGAGGTGAGCGCTGTTACTTGATATTCTGGCATTGGGTCTTACGCGTCGTCATTGAGCTTTTCCCTGGCTTGATCTATCGTATGATCAAGCCCAAGGTCGTGCTCCTCATTTTCGTGTCGGGTAAAATTGTGTTGACTGGTGCAAAGGTATATGAGTCTTTCTCTTTATCGTGAACATCTATTGTTTATGATGGGATCTATTGCGATGCTAACAACACCTTGCACCCTCCTCGAATCAGGTACGGGAAGAGATATATACAGCATTCAACACCATTTACACGGTGTTGTGCGAGTTTCGCAAGCCTTGAGCGCTCCACGAGTAGACGCTAACTTGTCTCTGCCCTCGCAGTCTATTTAATCGCCTCGCCTCCCTCGCATCGTCAACATCAACTTTATTTGTTTGCGCTGAGCTCCCACAAAACAATTTTTTGTCTCTCTTTGCTGATGTTCATTGATGCGAGAATGGGGCGGGGTCGGTCATTTTCGGTTGGTGTTGGACATTCAGAAAACAACATACATTGACTATTAAAATACATTACGTAGACCTGTTAGTACCTTCATCTGGCCTGTATAAATAGAAATGCAATCCGTCGTACGTCGCTGAACATGCACTTTCTGTTCCATAGGAGAATGTAGCAAACATTCATGAACATGACAACGAGAATGACACAATCACTTGAATGAGAAACGCATTGGATGTTTTCGTTCCAAAGCCATTGCCCAGCCTTGGTCTATCAAGTGATCACTGATGAGAAAGACCAGTATGAGCTGATTCGCCACTGGTGGTTGTGCCGACGTCCTATACCGATCTGTACTAAGTGTTCAGTGCCTCTAGTATACCGCAGTCTACACGACACAGAAATCCAACAAGAATCTCAGTCTACTGCACCTCTCCGACCAATATCCCACTTGATTTGCTAAGATGGCCAGTGACGCCGTCTCCATTTCTAGAACTGCACCTACGGTCGCTCCGACCATTATGCACAAACTTCAGCTTCACCTCCTCGTCCAGAACTAGCACCGTTATCCCCACAGCCAATCCCCAAGTCGTAAGGTTCCTATATGAACAGTCGTCTTTTGCACCAGATTCGAGCGTGTAGTTGGCAGACGGTAGCGATGGAACGATTTCGATACTAGACATGTGGTTGATCCGCGGGTTGCAGTGCACCAGGTCGAAGGCTGAAGGAGGTACCTGGAAGCTGACGAAGCCACATACGGATTTCTAATTTCTCCCATGTGGACTCAGCGACGGAGGTGAGTGTCGAGTGTTTTTTGCCGTATTGAATGCCATCGCCCTTGGTGAGATTATATTAATCATCGGTCGCTGACAGATGCCCTCGGGCTCGTTTGACTTGAAGGGGACGGTTTGTAATTTGACGGCTGTGCAGCTCAGTGGAGATTATGCGTTAATAACAGGAAGGCAAACAAGTTGGCACTGGGATTGTGAGCGGGGTCCAAACGATTGGAATTACTACGGCCAGGTCAGAAGGCCGGGTATCAGGAAACAGGGTGCAAGGGAGGGAAGATTTGGCGCCGAGCTTTACTCAGCTGATCTCATCATCGGTGTGTATTGTTGAGACTTTTGGCTGATGTGGGTTTGTAAGACGGATTCAATTTGAAACTCGCCGTCGGGCATATGATCTCACATAAATACTCCCTTGTCTAGGGGGAATCAATCTCTGTCTCGCATCCCCCCGCAAACTGCATGTACGCCTCTCGTCTGTCGCATACTAGTACTCAAGTACTAAACAGACTCAATTCTCATTATAGATTCATGACTACTTCTTCAAACCCCTTCGTCCTCTACACCGCTCCGACTCCCAATGGTTACAAGGTTTCCGTTCACCTCGAAGAGCTCAAAACTGTTTACGATAAGTTTCCGGGTTACGAGTCAGTCTACCCAGATTGTGAAAACAGTTATTATTCTGACAGACATGACTAAAATAAAACTAGGCTTCGCCAGATAGACCTGAGGAAAAACGTCCAGAAAGAACCGTTCTTCATCGACACCTTGAACCCGAACGGCAGAATCCCAGTGTTGGTCGATCGTAACAGACCTTCCACTACTGGTGCAGACGGGTTCAGCGTCTTCGAAACTGCCGCTATCTTGCTCTACGTGTCCCAGCATTACGACCCAGAGTACAAATTATGGTTCGACCCAATCACGCAGCCTGAACATTACAGCGAGATGCTACAGTGGATGTTCTTTGCTGTATGTGGTTTCCAAGTTTAGTCGTCGGCAAGGAATTTTGAGGGCTGATATATATATATACCTGTAGCATGGAGGTGTTGGTCCGATGCAGGGACAGGGTAAGCGCGTTTCACGTAGCAGTTGCTGCATCTGATTGACGATATCTTGTCGACAGCTAACCACTTTGAAAAGTTTGCACCTGAGGACATCCCGTACGCCAAGAAACGTAAGGCCACATCATTATCTGAGCTGAGCATCAAAACAGACAAACTCACCGGGCAACTTTGTTTTTTCAACCAGGCTATCTTGACGAGACCAAACGTCTCTACGGTGTATTAGACATCCGCTTGTCCAATAGGACTTGGTTGGCAGGACCTGGAAGTGGGAAATACAGCATCGCTGATATTAACGTTTTCCCATGGTGCGAAGACCTCTTTCTCCTTTTTGCGTCCTAGTTTGTTGATATCGTGTTTTTGGTGATTTTTCAATGTAGGGTTAATATCCATATGTTCTGTGGCATCGAGACTCTCGATGAATGGCCGAATTTGCAGAAATGGAGAAACGCTATTGCAGAGAGGGATGCTGTGAAAGCTGGCCTCTTGAGTCCACCTCGAAACATGTAAATTCAACCAAACATGCGTCGAAGAAATCCGAACGTTGAATTACACTTGTAACATACGATGAAGAGTTGATTTATGAACTGTGTACAGATAAATTTCTCGACTTTGTAAGTTGTGTGCAAGCAGAAGAAATAAAATAGTTTTTTTCTTTGGATAACAATAATTTTGGAATAATGTTGCATCCGTGGGAACGAGAAAATACGCGCTTCTCCGACTCC
>QLOR01001044.1:0-15278 GCA_003313825.1 Sarcodon aspratus
GGTAGGTATGCAGAGGATTGCCGCTGCTATGTCAACTATTTTGTTAATCAGTAAGTGAACGGGCCTGATGCAACTAGTGAGATCTCACCCATCATCGGAAACAGTGACGATAAGGTGGAAGAATCTCATTTATCTGCATCCTTTGATGATACTTGTCGAGCTTGGAAGGTATGTGTCTCGGTCGGAATACATTGTTTTGGTCTCACAGGTGTTTCAAGGAACGCTTCGGAGTACCCTACATGCATTGTGGATGCCCACTCCCTGTATGTATCGCATCTTGTTTTTGCTATCAGCTGATCTGAGATAATCTCAGGGAGATACCCTCAGCCAGAAGCTCTCAAGATTGGCGAACATTATATTACACGAACGCAGAAATACTCTCAACCCACCAGTGCGGGACGACGCCTTCCTTGCGACCCATCCGAGCGATCACAATTCGGTATACGTCGAAACCGTTGGTCCATTTCGACGTAGAACACGGGAGGTCAAGAGGCAGAAGCACCGGGCAAGAGATTTGCGGAAGGTTCGGCAGGGGGAGGTCTCGGAGAGGAAGTATATGTTGGGAGACAGGCACGAGGCTGCATTTCTAGTTCCTGTGCCTCTTTATTATGATCCTTTTGGATATGTTGGATATCCTGGAGCTTGCGCCGCGGTATGTCTCACACCAACTTTCTTCGACTTGAATATATTTCGTGACTGATTCTTTATTGTTGATAGGGCGTCGGGGGTTGTGTTGGTGGAGGTACTGCCGGGGCTGGTTGTGGCTTTAGTGGATGCAGTGCGTGTAGTGGTGGCGGAGGTATCGATGGCAGTGTAAGGTACTAAATGCAAGTAGTGGCGTTGCATTAGAGGGGGAGGAGGGGGAGACATTCGGGTGTTAGAGGTCTAGGTGGTATCCGGGTGGGAAGATCTACAGGTAGTAGAAACATTTGATGGTGGTCTAAGGGTAAGAATATTCTGTGGTGGAGGAGATGGACTCGGAGGTGGTGATGGGGAGAGGAGAAACTTGTAGTGGTGGGGGAGGCGGATCGGGGTGGAGGAGGCAGAACCAGATTCTGAGCGAAAGGACGCTTATTGATGGATTTCTCGTCGTAGATACGCATCGCGCGACTACCATTCATCGTACTACTACTTGTGTACGATGTTTCCGTAGGTAGACTCCTTTAAATAACACTACTCCAAGTCTATCCATTCTCTTCTCTTATGTTTCGGATAAAATAATGTTGTTCGTCTAAGGGTAGGATAAACGTTAATTACCGATATTCTTTATTCTACCGTCCTATACTGTCTTCCCGAAATTAATACTACGACTGCGTCGGCTCATGGCGCTAAAGTTGAGAGTATATTGTCATCACACTTATTAGTACTGTAAGGCTCGGAGATAAGTCTACAGTCTTGTTGTTACCAGCTTGAAGGATTTGGTTTTGGTAAAAGCTCTTAGGATAGCTGATTTAGTCGTTGACCAAATGTTGAGTTTTCGCACGCGACTTTGATTGCACCCGAACGGGTTGGAGTCCCCGAGGCTCAGCGCTCAGGGTTTGGTGTCGTGTGTATATGGACCGTACGGTATAGTACGTTTGATTTTCTACTTTTACTTACTACAAGTACTAGTGCCTCAAAAACCAGGCGCTCGATCGCGAGACTCTTGCAGGAGAAACGGTGAACAGGCTGGAAGGGTCCGAGGACTCCAACATTTGAAAAGTAAATATTACAAAATACTCCATACGACTACATCGGCTCATGTCGCTATTTGAGAATATATATTGCCATCGTACGGGTATGACTTTTGGGGAAATTCTAGTGTGTTGCTAACTATTTCGTTTGATTAAAAACACTAAGAGGACTTTGAGAATTATTAGGTGCTGAGATGTTAAATTTTCACACGCGACTTTGATTGTAACTAACAAGTGACTCTACAGACTGTCTACACACGGGCGACACAGGCCGCAGCGCGCCGATCAAATCGTGCTCTGACGACAAGCTGGGCACGACATGCACGGGCTTAGGTGCTGTGTCTGAGCACTGGATCCGAATGGGTCGCGTATAGATTTGGGCATTCAGCTCAGCCCGTTAACGGAATAGGAAAATGGTCATCTAGTCAGTCCCGCACTGGTTTGAACGTTTAGGGTCTAGAAAAGAGTTGTCCTTCATAAATAGCCAAGAACAAAGACTGGTCACGAATATCTGCTACCTGCACCCCGCACCAACTCTTACGCCAAGTGATCAAGAACCTGGGGGCTCTAGCCTAGCAGCTCTACCTCAATACAGCACCGTTACACCACCAACCGCAACAGTAGCTTGAAGAGGCAACTTCGGCTGCAACTATGATGGAACCACATCCGGATTATGCATTTCAGTATATTTTCAAGATCGGTGCAAAAGTTACTCCTTCGCCTCTACTTTCTGCGATTCAACTGAAGACCCATCTCGATTTATTGAGGGCTTTCAAGCTCCTCCGCACAAGGGTTGAGGACGACCCTCGGGACTTCCCGCAGAACGCTGTAGAACTTGTGCCAGGAGAGCGATGGATCTGGTTTTTGGAACTGGCTGTTGAACGGTGCGTTGTCTGGTTTTGTTTTCATCGTTATGCTGCGAGAACTCAAATACCGTGTGGATTGGAAAAGGTTCCAACGATGGGCTGGGAATCTGAGATTCAAAACCGTCGAAGATTTTGTTACGCGTGAGATCCCACCTCTAGACGTCCTGCTTGTGTGGCATGCATATATGCTAAATCCTGCGTAAGTGTCGATCTTGTGCTATATATTTCACGATATCTCAATGCGGTCTATCCAGTTGGTACTCTGAAGATTGCGAACGTCTTCCTATCCTCAAGGAGTTAAAAAAATTGAACAAGTTCAATTTTGTTCTTTTGGACGCCCTGGTTGGTGTTTCCGCGGGCAAACATTCCAGATAGTTTTTTTATTTCATATTTCAAGGCCGAATTGGGAGATCTATTCGCATATGAACCCTCTACAGACCAACTGGATTGGTGGCTTGCAGCTACTGATCTTCCTTGGGATCCAATCGCTTCATTGTTTGAGCTTATCGAACAACCAATCATTTGCCCCGTGTGTTGTCGTTCTGTTGGTGCTCGTAAGTCTCTTGCTTTTTCCAAGCCGGAACTAAATAGAGCATACTCTGTTGATTTGTAGCCTACTTATGGCATGATCCAAGTTACCCAGGATATGCACAGAAAAGCTTCAAGTTTATCTGTCTGGTATGCAGATCTGAAATAACAAAGGAGAAGCTAGCAGTCGCAAAATTTGCTCGTGATATTGCTAGGGACCCAAGTAATATCGATCATGTCGAAAAGTTTGGACGTGAAGTATACCTTCCGTACGTTGTTCTCGAAAGTCGATTTGTTTGATTATCTACTTTATGTCTCAGAGGAACGCTCCATACACCAATCAAAGCTGACAACACTACTCGTGGCACAAGGATCAAGATTTTTGTCCTGAGATCTACTGTATTTGCGACCGCTCAAAAATCTAAGAGCAATGTCGCTATGCTCCAGAAACGTTACGCCTACAAACGAAATACCAACACGAAGCTTTGGGAGGAAGATATCAAGCACAGTGTCAATTACTCCATGACAAACGTTAGGTCTCATTTGTCGAAGCAACTGAATCCTTCTTTGTGAGTATTGATGCCACATACTCCCTCTCGATATAATATTGACTCGGAGCTCATGTCCTCTCAGCGTGAGGAAGATTCTCAGTGCATACAACGATGATCGACCTTTCTCCGTTGATCTTGTAGGCGCGGTAGGTGATTCTTGACAATATTTAGAGTCTTATGACTTATTATATTACTGAATTGTGTTAGGTTCTTCGCCAAGGAACTTTTATTGACAAGATGTATGACCTGGGATGGACTCAACCTGGTTTTTTTGATTTAGACGAGGACGAGATTGTACTCTACCACTGCATGGCTCGATATCATGCGTACGCTTCTTTTCTTGCCGAACGAATCTAGGCTCACTATCTCAAACAGGTTCCTAGACTTGATTTCTGCCAATCCAACCAGATTTTTTGTTCCGACACTGGATATTGATCTTGGTTGGCATACCCATCAACTGTCTCCTGGTAGGTATGCGGAGGATTGCAGCCGCTACGTCAAGCATTTTGTTAATCAGTGAGTGGACGGGTTTGATGCAACTAGTGATGTCTTACTTATCGTAGAGAACTAGCGACGACAAGGTAGAAGAATCACATTTATCGACGTCGTTCGATATTACTTGCCGAGCGTGGAAGGTACGTGTTTTCATTGGGCACAAATTGTTTTTCTCTAACTGATGTTTCAAGCAACGCTTCGGAGTACCTTACATGCACTGTGGATGTCCACTCCCTGTATGTATCGCATAAATTATTCCTGCTATCGGCTTGTTTGATATTTTCCAGGGAGATACAATTGGCCAGAAGCTCTCAAGACTTGCTGGCAGCATAATACATGGACGCAGAAATACCATCAACCCACCAGCACGGGATGATGCGGTCCTTGCGACACATCCTAGCGATCATAATTCGGTATACGTCGAGAAAGTCAGTCACGTTCGACGCAGAGCACGGGAGATCAAGATGCAGGAGCGCCAAAACAGAGATCTGAGGAAGGTTCGGCAGGGGAAGATTGCGGAAAGGACCTATCTCATGGGACAAGGGCATGAGACCGCATTTTTGGTTCCCGTGCCTCTTTATTATCCTGTCGGGTTTGTCGGATATCCTGGGGCTTGCGCTGCGGTATGTTCGCTACCAAATTTCTTCGACTTTGAGAGGCAACTTGTGACCTACCATTTTATTGATAGGGAATCGGAGGGTGTGTTAATGGGGGTGCTGCAGGGGCCGGTTGTGGAAGTAGTTCAGGTGGATGCGGTGGAGGGGGAACGACATATGCAAGTGGAGGAGGAGCGGGGGGGTCGATGTGTGCAAGTGGAGGAGTGGGGTCTGGTGGTGGTGGTGGTGGATGTGGTGGGGGAGGCGGCGGCGGAGGAGTTGGGTGTGGGGGAGGAGGCGGAGGAGGATGTGGAGGCGGAGGTGGCGGCGGCGGTTGTTGATATTGAGTTGAATGTTCGATTTCATGTCATTTATGCAAATCATCCCACCACCATTCAATGTACTACCAAATATCTTCGCCGTTGGTTTCAGCCAGCCAGTTGAAGGCTCATCTTAAGCTATTAAGAGCTTTCAAGCTCCTTCGCATGAGGGTCGAACAACTGATCCTCATGGCTTCCCACAGAAGTTGAGAACGCCGTAGAACTTGGGCTGGAAGAGCGGTGGATCTGGTTACTGGAGTTGGCTGCCAAACGGTACGTTTTATGCTTTTATTTCTCTCGCGATTCCGTCAGAACTCAAGTACGGCGTGCGCATCGAACAAAGATTCCAACGATAGGCTGGAAATCTAACATTTGAGACTGTTGACAATATTTTTGAACTTGAAATCCCCACCTTTACCCCATGTGAGTTTTGATACTACGCAATGTTTTGTATAACCTCAATTTCATTCATCAAGTTGGTAATCTGAAGATTGCGAACGCCTTCCTATCAGACTGATATCGTGGTGGAAGCTGGAGCATGAACTACTACGACGGCGGCTGGTCTTCGTGAAAATGCATTCATCGGAGATTTTGCATGTCTGTGAGCTCGAGTCCATTTTGATGATCGGAGATGATCTGTGGTCATCCAGCCAATTGTCGGACGGCCTTTGCATGAGTTGAGTTTCCACATTCCCTAGCCGTCTCTTTCGCGCAACCCGACTGTACCGGTGACTTCGAAGTCGGCGTCAATACAAGAGAACAAGTACAACAACTTGAATGTCACTTACCTTCGTTGCGGCCTAAACTCTCGCATCGCCTCTCTTAATACTTCAACATTACTCCAAGACTTCAAGTCTTCGACATCTGAGGACGCTTTAATCGCATGTGGTTATCTCAGTCCCAAGCTCGACCTAATAATGCTCGAAACTCAGTAGTGTCTCGCCAGATGGCAGCTACATACCCCGTCTGGCTCACGCTGTGCAGCCATAGTAAGAGAGCTAAATTTATTGGTAATGTCTGCCTGTCGGGGTATTCTCGCGTCCCTCAGGTAAGTAATTGCCTTCGAGGACTTCTGATTCTGAGCGTTGTGCCACGAGGTAAAAATTGGGACCATGCGGTTCAAGTTACCGAACAGCGTGTACGTATTCTACCTGAGCGAATTCGAGGTGAAAAAGTTTGACATGTTCGCGATGGAAAAAAGAGAGAATGATCGCCATTTTTAATTGCCGGTTCCGGTTTCAAGTTAACACAAGGATTGAAATTTAAGTTCGAATAGCTGTCGAGGAGGTCTAGGAGTTGTATCCAAGAGTTCATCGATCCATCACTCCGCAGTATAAGCTGAGCTTTTTGATAGTATGACTTGTACTTCAAGGGGTGGTAGACGAACGTGATATCACCGTCTGAGTCTCTTGCGCCAACTTAAAATGTTCTGCTTTCTCTTTGAAGACTTGCGGGTGAGATCCGGTTCATCTTCCGACTGTCGGGAGTGGAATGGGTTAGGCAGTTGTTTTCAAATGGTCGGCGGATCTGTGACGGTTCCCCCACCAACCCCAATCAATGTCTAACCTTGAAGCAGCATCTACTAAGACATTCTCTCTTTCTAAGCCATCTCATATAAAGTTACCCTAGAGCCACACTGCTCTCTCGGCGTACTTTTGCTCCGACCTTGCGTCTGCCTCATCTTTCTGCAAACCTACCATTCTACTTTGGAACACTGGATACGGATACATCACGAACTACAGAACCTAATTGCGAGACTCGTTTAGTGCAGCACCGAAGGAACGGATAAACCTGATAGTCAGGAGGTGTGGGGATATCAACTATCAGTCAGCAGCAATTGAACCATCAATTTGTTCGCGATTTCTTGTCGCATTCTGTGGCAAAGATATTCCTGGAACGCACCTTCGGCTTCAGGGGGTATATTAGGATTCTGTTGAATTCTACTAGGGGTGTGAGGAACGGACAAGAGGAGATTAATGGAGACGTTCATCAGCTGTCGAAAACGAAGGCTATAAGGCAGGCACGGAGCTTGAGGAGTGATATAGTTTGGCTAGGAACGTGTTGATGAACACCAATCGACCTTGACGAGGTACAAGGTCGATATCGCAATCACAGATGACAGCGATCTGCTCATCAAAATGTAGGACACAGTTCTCCTTGATTGTTATGTGGGCCCCTAATATCCCTGTTAGCAAGGACGAGAACTTGCGGTTCCTATCGAAGGGACCATCTGGAGATATCTAGCCTTTTTTCTTCTGGCATCTATATTTCTGCGGTTGCTCGACGAATCTTTGAACCTCAGCAGCCATGTTATATGCAACTGCTTAACTGGTAACGACCTCTTTACAGGCATCAGTCGGACATGCACATAGTTTGCGATCCATCATGTTAACTTTGTGAAACATACACCGTTTATGGCGGACATACATGAACACATGCGATCTCGTTCACATGGGGCGCGGATCTTCCCATCTTCAACTCCTCACATTCATAGCATCGGAGTCAAGGTCCCTCGTGTATGTTGTAGATTTCCTGCGATCTTGATGCCACACCTGACATTGTGGACAGTAGTGTCGAGCCACCCCTGAGTGCGCAACATAGTAAAAGGACTCACGAGGTCGTCGCCCGAAAGAGCACCTATTTTTCTATTTAGTATCCAGGCGGAAGCATTTGAGGCTATAAGCAGCATCATTCGCACTCAGCCGAAAGATCACACGCGGTGCACACTCTTTCTAGTCGTATGTTCCGGCTCTATTCTCGAGGCTCCAGGTACATAGGCCTAGGCTGATCACGATCAGCTCAAAGGATTTAACACGAAAGCCACCTCATCACCCATATTCTTCCAAAGCGCACATATCCACCTAACCAAAGATCCATCAAGGTCATTCGACTCTTCAGTTGTCTCTGTACGGTAGGCAAATATTTCGTATTAAAAGTCAAGATCTGATGTGCCACTTAAGTATGCACATTCACTTTCTCTACCATTAGGTCTTCGCACATTCCATTTGCTTGATATATCTATCACGCAATCTCCGCTGATAAATAAAAGCATCCAAGTTTGGAAATCAAACATCGCGGACCGGATTTACGAGCAGTAAACCCGTCAAGCTCCTACATAAGTAGCTGTGCACGTGAATCAAGATGTAACTATGCGCTACTTTGTTGTGAGTGCTTATAATACATTTGCTAGGAACGAGAAGAGAAAGAGAATCAAGACCTAGAGCATGTTCCAACAGATGCTTGATGGCTTCGCCATATGAACCTCGTTTCCTGGCATCATTAAAATAGAACACAAATCAAGTACACCTTTCACTGCTTTGTTCAACCATTTAAAGCAGAGTATATTAGTGACGATCACCTCTCGAAACCATCAGCACCTACCAAAACACTCGAATATCGATCATAGTGTAGTGCTGCTGTTACTATTGTTGCGAGTTCTTCGATTTTGGTTTGTGGGTCAAAGTAACAGCTATCAGGACATCAATTTATTTTTGCAACGACCTCGGCAAATAAATTTCTTTTTTACAGTCATACGGTCGGTACAGTTGAAAACAATGGCTTTCCTGTCCCTGGTTACGATGGCCAACCGGACTAATTCGCCTGACTTTTGAATCTCGAATTTATAAAGGGAAAGACGCAAATAAACCATCCCAGTAGAATTTCGATTTAGATATCCTCTGATTTCTATGAGCCGGAGTTGATCATGTTATAGAAAGATCCACGGCGGCTTTCTTCCCCATCTTGTCCCAACGTCCGTCACCGAATTGGGAGGCGGGGAGGATGTCAGTCAAGAGGCCTGTCGGAGCTTGTCATTGCACCACCGTGACAATTAGAGGCTATTACAATAAGATGGACGGTATATTGATTTCTAGTAGTAGATAATAAAATATTACAAGTGATTTTTTCGTTCCGGAGGACCAGGTTAGGCATTCATTGAGGTTCGACGGAAGTCATGTGGCCCATGGGTGGTACAAGTGACGGAGTTGGATCATTTCCCCCACTGAGGCTGAATTTGTAATCGGGGAAGCTCGTCCGGACTTGGCCGAGCACAGCTATATCTGTTCTCCCTATCGCCTTATGGCCCGGTGTGGACCTGGCACAGTATGGGAACCTCTTTCCGAATGCGTCTACAAGTCCCGAGTCAATTGGGGCCACCTTATGCTATAGAGACATGTAGGGGGTCTCCTCAATGCCTCTTGCTGTCCCTTTCTACGTACAGAGCCCCGACTGTTCACCACCCGGCCTCTGTGTACCCAAGCGTGCTAGAGCCTCAGAAACGCTATCTTCGGTTTCGCATACCCACTCCTTCACAATTGAACAGTAACGGGACCTGGTCGGCGGTTCCTTATCGCAAAAATGGCCATCCCTCTTGCTGCGCTCGCCTCGTTCTTGCGGCACCAAAGACTCGTTATGGATGTGAGTTATTTCTCTTTGTGGCGAAGATACTCAAGCTAAATGACAACCGGCTCAGTACATGTTCAGTACGCATAGCTAACGAGGCTTGCCACGCTTATAGTTTGCTGACAATTTTTGTAGTTTCTGCAGTCGGCGTGTTTGTATGTACTATGCTACGCCGAGTTCTCCGAGCCTGACTGTGGTTTGTTCGCAGATCTATGATTACCTGTTAATGCTACATTCCGAGATCAAACTCATCTGGTTCTCTCGCTGGAGCTATACCAAAATCCTCTTTTTGGCGCTGAGGTACATGTCACTTGCGCAAACGTTTCTTGCTCTTCATAGTGCGTCATACTCGCTTGAATCTTGATATTGATATGAATATGACTGATATGTTGGACAGATCAAACATTTCTCAACCTTACACCTGAAATATGTAGGGTTACGTACCCTGTGAAAGTGTGTAAGTATCTTATACATTGTGCGTGTGGCTGAGGTAAATTGATATATATTAGGGTTCACGATGCTTCAGATGATCCTTGCAGAAAGTGTGTTTCCTCAACATCATCTCTTGTCTATCATAATTGTGACGGTCTTCTCCTTTCCAAGTCATCCTTGCTATCAGGACTTGGGCAGTTTGGAACAGAAATAACCTCGTTGGCGTCGGTCTCACTGCTTTGATCGTTGCAAGTTTGATTCTTCAATGCGTTGTTCTGAACGGCTTCAATAACTCATTGCAATGTACGTTCCAAGCTCTGTTTTGGATAACATCGTTTGAACCCGCTGGTTCCCTAGATGCTCCCGCTCCATATCGACAATTCAGGGGATGTTTTATCACATATTCGGACAGGGTCCTGTGGATAAACTTTACTTTGTTGACTGCTGTTGAAGCTAGTAAGTAATATCAGTGCCTCTGTAATTCGGTTTCGAACTTACGCTGTATAGCGTGCCTCGTACTCATGACAATTAGTGCTTTTCGGTCATGTTCGTCTGTGATACAATTTTGTCCACCTTTCGTCCGCTCATTTTTCACGCGATCTGTAGACCGACAAGGCAACATTGGGAGATTCTCGCGGATTGTCCACCGAGATGGTGAGTGATGTCATCGATGATTTAACACGCATCAGCTTACCTTTTCTTCACAGGGATTCTTTACTACATCTACTTACTTTGTGCGTTAAGCGTTTCATTGAGGAACATCTCCGGGACTCATAGAATTCTTTGACAGGCATTTCACTCACAAACCTTGTCATTACACTTGCACTTCCTGTAAGCCTCATTCGTTCAGCAGTGGATGCGCTTTTTTTGACCCGTCGCTCTCTATAGCATGACATGATGACCCTGACAACTCTGTTTGTGTTAACTTTACTACAACTTCTCCATTTAAATCTGACATCCCCCTTAGCGCACAGAGCAATCTGTACTCCATGCTGGCTGCTCGGATTGTCCTCAAAATTCGAGATGTAACCAACCATCAAGACGCGCAAACCGAATTGCACACTGGCTACCAGGAATCAGAGCCATCTGCTACGCCTATCCGGTTCTCCGTACGTCATCGGGATATCCTGGAATGTACTGCATGATTGGACATCTTGGAGGTATCATACAGTAAGACGCTGATAGTAATGACATCTCTGTACTGCATAGCTCTTTCTTACCATACTGTACTCTTTGTGTATCACGCGCTGTTCGCCAAATAAGTACAATGTATTGAGAGAGACAAGTAGCGAGTGTAGCTAGGTATAGAGTGAAGTGGGCGAAGTCCGAAGGACATCCGACCCGAAGCACAAAGTCCAAATCTGGGTGTCTGAGATGAGCTGCGAGGGAGGGAGGGATACTAGCTACCGAGCAGATTAGATTTGAGATGTGTTGTGGCGATCGGGTCTATCGTGAATGGTGTAGTGAGCGTGGCTAGTGCGAGATATATGTTAGTTTCTGGAAACGTACATATATTGAGAGGGCGTGGAGGGTGGGGAAAAAGAAGGAAGGCCTGTCTACAGGCGGACGAGGAAGGAGCAGTCGTAGTGCGAGAGAAAGAGATGCACGTGACGACTGCTTCCATCACACAAAGACTTAGCTCTTTGATTTTCGCTCGTGCCTCGCTACACTCAAGAGACACAATCTTTGTGTATCACGCGCTGTTCGCCAAATAAGTACAATGTATTGAGAGAGACAAGTAGCGAGTGTAGCTAGGTATAGAGTGAAGTGGGCGAAGTCCGAAGGACATCCGACCCGAAGCACAAAGTCCAAGGACCAAATCTGGGTGTCTGAGATGAGCTGCGATACCCGGGGATTAGGAGTCCGTCGACGCATCGAGTGGGCGAAGATACCCAAGCTCTAGTCGTCGGGACTGTGCTTACCAGAGGTTTTCAGCGTACAGGAGGCATTGTGTAGCGTATGAAGGCATCCTGTACGGCAGGAACTGCTTGCATGTAAGGGGCCAGAATTTGTGCGTGCTGGCGAAGGTATATGACGAAGGCGTCGCTGGCCCATCTTCCTTTGACTTTTACTACGTCGAATGGGATACCTCTGAGAAGATATTCTAGTGTGGATCCGACTCGAATTCCATGTCCTTGTAGCTTTTCGAGGTTGGCTGTTTCGGCTGCTTGTTTGATTCGTTTGAGAAAAGCTGTCCGAGTGAGGGGACGGTATGTGTTCTTCCATCGGTAAGCGAACAGATGACCTTCCTGAGGAGGATCATTGATGGCCTTGTGGTTGTTGAGGGCTGCCTCGGGGTCAGCATCACCGTTCTGCTTGGACCAAGAAATGTTCTCTCCCTGTGGCGCTGACTTGGTACGTGGAATGAAGAAGTCGGTTTGGGAGAGACCGTTACGATCTGTTACTTGACTTACGTTGGATGGTTTTACGTGGATTTCGCTGTTGAAGCTGATGAGGGTTGGTACTGTGGTTTCACCAAGACGTGCTGTTGCCCAAAAGGTAGTGGTTAGACAGGCAAAGACTGCCGCATCCAAAGGAGTTGTCAAATCCAGATGTGAACGAATGTGATTGATGTATTCGGTGGTATATGGTTTTCGTTTGGGCTTGTGCGACGTTGCTGGTGCTAGCATTTCGGTGGCTTTCAGAAGTGCGTCCATTTCCGTCTTGTTTATTTTCCAGGGAACGCCATGTATGGTGTGCCAGGCGTGAATTCCATGTAAATAATTTGAGACCGTTTTACCCGAATACGATCCAGCCAATGTGGCGATGAGACTGGAGAGCAAAATGTGACTGGCTGGTGCTCGTTGTTCTTCTGGGATCGCTTTTCTGTCGCAGAAAACGTGGAAGACGAGAAGTCCTGTTCCATAGGTGCCAGCTGTGCTTTCGGCATATGCTTTTGAGGTGACTTCCAGGATGCGTTGGAGGTCTTCATCGTTTAGATTGATAGGGATGCCGGCTTGATCCAAGGATGTGCGTGCTGAGGTCGGTCTCCATCGGCGAAGACGTTCTTTGGCCAGGCAGTGAGGGCGTAAAGGGGAGAATTCTGGAGTGAGGTCCGGTGAATAGGCTGTGGGTCTGGACGCAACCGGTAGTTTCGGAATTACTGGCGATTGACTCCATCTAATGAAATCTTTGCCTGCTGTGGCTTTTCGTAATAGAATCTTTCCCTCGTCAGTTTCTTTCAAACTCTGAGTTCGCTCTGGCTCTGTTGGGTGCCTCTCCGTATGATTTGGAGAGGGGTCGTGGTGCATTACCTTGTCGATGAAGAGTGATTTCAGCAGGGAGGAGTGGGGAGTTGAAGTCTGTGACGAAAGATTGGATCTGGATTGGAATGTCCACATATGGGAGAAGATCTTGTTGTGGTGGGTAGATGCCTCTGGAGGGGCCGTCTGCCGGGTTTTCTTTGCTGGGAATGTATCGAGTGAAGAGCTCGCAGTTGGCCTCTTCAGCGATGTCATGAATGCGTCGAAAGATTGAGTTGATTGCTGGGTTGCGACTGCGGCCGGACCACCATCCTTCGACGACTCCAGTGTTGTCCCCGTGGATTTTGAGTCTTTGGCTTGAAGCACCAAGTTTGAGTATAGCTCTAACGAGGAGTTCAAAGCCGACGGCTTCGGCCCAACCGATGTCACGTTGGGGGGATTTCCAGCCCGGGGTGAGTCTCCAGGCGCGCCATTTTGGTCCGATGACAATCCCAATGCCGATACTGGAACTGGCATCCGAAAAGGCTTGAATGTCCAGCACTTGTAGGGGTGCTGGAATGGAGCGAATCAGTTGTGGTTTGGAGAGATGGTTAAACCACCAGTGTAGGTCGTTCGTTGTGCCAGAGGGGGAATGACGCGGTTTGAATGGAGAGCCATGAAAAATTCCTAGCATTACTTCGAGGTTTGTTAGGTAAGCTCTGCCTCGAGGTAACACGAGGCAGGTGTGTAGTAGTTTTCCATGCAGTTTTTGTACGTCTTCGAGGGTATGCGTTTGAGTAGATTGCCAGCAGTGGATTGCGTTTAGGTATTTCTGTCTTTTCTTTTCGCTCAGTGCTACCGTTTTGTCGTCCAGATTCCAAATGAAGCCCAGAAAAGTGATCGAGGAGGTAAACGGTATGTCTTTGGACGTTTCCCAGGGTATGCCAAGTTCGGTGGAAATTCGGTTAATGTCTTGCATATTGTATGTAAAATACGCGTCTTCCAAGGATCGGGAATTTGTAGAGGAGAGATCTTGCAGCGGGAAGCTGAAATCTTCGTCAAATTCTTTGATACGTCCGTCTGGGAGGACATTTCCTCCATACCATATGCGGCCACCTTCGTGGTGTCTGCCTCCATGTGATTTTACCTGTGAGAGACATGTGTGTCTGTGTTGGTTGTAAGCCTCTAGGTGCTGTCGAGGGATGCGGAAGAAGACATGGTCGTCTACCCATTTTGTTACAGGGCCTATTCCTGAGGCCCTCATCAGGTCAGTGGCTGCGTCCCCGACAATACCATAAACGCCTCCTGCGGTGGCTAGGCCGAACAAATTGCTAGTGTTGATTGCAAATTCGTCGTTCTCAGATAGTCTTACGACCGTTCCGGGCCACTGTGATGGGGCCAGTGGAATCGTTCGGTATGCCTCGGCTACATCTCTGCAAGCCGCTTGGGAACCAGGGGGTAGTCTCCAGATTAGGATACATGTGTTGGCAAATGTGCCCCATGTGCAGGGAAATAAATCTGAGTTGAGGTAGTGATTGATGGAGTGGATCGTGCCGATGGGATTGTGTGGGTGTGATAGATTCTGTACCATCCGATACTGGTTAGGTTTGCCAGGTTTGTCTACTAAGGATAACGGAGATGTTTGAAAAGGTCCAATTAAAGATTCTACTTCAGCTTGTGAGAAAGGGCCGATGTAGCGCTTGCGAGTGAATTCATGATTGACAATATCATTAAATACATTGGGGAGGAGACGTATGGAAACGTGATTAGAGGGAGCATACGTTGATATGTCCAACCTACTGGCAACCTAGGAGATAGCTATACGCCTAATGTCGATACAGTAAGTCTAATAGGGGTTGCAAGGTGATCCAATAGAAGTCAAACAACAACCTAATGCTCCACGATCTGGAATGCGATAGGGTGCGATAGGGTGCGATGAGGTACGAAGATGATACGATGTACGAAGTACGAAATAATAGGATGAAGGCGATGACGAAGGCGAAGACGAAGGCGAAGGCGAAGGCGAAGACGATATACGATGGCGATGGCGATGGCGATGGCGATATACTAAGATGATAGCGAAGGCGATAGAATTTAGCGAAGGCGATAGAATCGAGCGAAGGCGATGTAATTGAGCGAAGACGATGTAATTGAGCAAAGACGATGACGAGAGCGCACGATAAAATATCGTAAGACTTGGGCGATAGAAATTGAATCGAAAGGACGAGAGGTGA
>QLOR01001048.1:0-18487 GCA_003313825.1 Sarcodon aspratus
AGGAGATTAATAATTCAATTGGGTATTACCACACTCCGGCAGGGATCAATTGAGCCGGTACCACGGTTGACCCTCGAATACAGGTCCGGTCAGGTCAGGTCTCGTCAGAGAATCACAGACTACAAGTTGGCTTTGGAAGCTAAAGTTGTGCCAAGTCTGTGATTCTTTGCGTAATCGTAACGTAGTCATGATTACGCAAAGAACGAGTCTGTGATTCTCTGACGAGACCTGACCTGACCGGACCTGTATTCGAGGGTCAACCGTGGTACCGGCTCAATTGATCCCTGCCGGAGTGTGGTAATACCCAATTGAATTATTAATCTCCTATTTCCGATGGATGCTATAAAACCATCCACTGGATCCTGATCCTCATTATCTTCAACATCCTCTTTTCTCTCTCGTCTACAAATACCATCAAATGGCCATTAAAATATTCCTCATCGGTGCTTCAGGTTTGCGCATATTTTATGTGTTCTAGTATCGACACATCTCAAACGCGATCTCTATACTTTCAGGCTACATCGGAGGCTCTACCCTCTCACGTATCCTCAAGCATCCCAACCGGGCAAACTTTGATATAACCCTTTTGCTCCGTTCACCTGCTAAAGCCAAAGCCTTCGAGGAATTTGGTGTCAAAACTGTCATCGGTTCCTTCTCCGATTTCGATATCTTGGAGCGTGTCTCATCTGAATCAGATGTAGTCTTCCAATCCGTAAGCTCATAATTTTGCCTCTCAAATATGGTTGGCCGAGCTCATCGTTTGTTTATATTAGGGGGATGCAGACGATCTGCCTATGACTGCTGCTGTCTTGAAGGGTTTGAAGACGAGGTTCCAAAACACAAAGACACCTCCCGCCTTGATCTATACCGTACGTCGCTTGTTCGATCGGCCCATTCTGATGATCGACTGACTCGTCCTTCCCACACTCAAGTCTGGCACAGGTTTATTAACTGACCAATGCGACGGGACATTCGAGGGCAAGATCATCTATTCCGACCTAAATGTCGAGCAGATCGAGGCCCTACCTGACACAGCATTACATCGTAAAATTGAACTCGTTGTCCTTGAAGCAGCTAAAGAAGGTGTGTCTCTGCCTCTTTCCATCTTTTCTTTCCCTTTATATAATCGCCTATCGGATGTTAGGATATGTCAAGACGTTCACCGTCCTCCCCTCCACTATTTGGGGCATCGCCTCCAACGAGTTCACAGAAAAGGGCCTCCAAAATCCAATCTCCCAACAAATCCCTGGCCTCATCAAGTTCAGTTTACACCGTAAGAAGACTGTGCTGGTGGGAACCGGAGAAAACATTTGGAATCACGTCGAGATCGGAGAAAGTGAGGCTATTTTCTTAGGTTCAGTTTTAATTATTTCTCACTTGACGAACCATCTCGTTCGCGATAGCTGCCGATTTCTACTACACTCTTTTCGACGCTATCATCTCTGGCAAAAACCCATCTAGCGGGCGCGAAGGATACTACTTCCTCGAGAGCGGCGAGTACAAACAGAAACAGGCCTGCGAAGCTGCCGCCATCACCCTGCACAAGTTTGGACAAGTGGAATCTGACAAGCCCATTCCTGTGACGGAGGAGGAGATCAAAGCATTCCCAATTGTAAGAATCCCGGCCTTCTGTACCCTCCTCTTGCGAATAATGGGTTTCTGACGCGTTATATTTTCTCTAGGTCGCATACCTTGGCACAAATAGTCGAGGGCGTGGAGATCGTGCACGCGCACTCGGATGGAAACCTGTTAAAACGACTGAAGACTTTGTAGAGAGTGTGAAAGTTGAGGTTGAAAACCTTCTCAAGCTGCTCCAGCAATCCGCATGAGGAGGTACAGCACATGTGAACTGTCTTAACGGTAGAACTGTATTAAATGTACCAACTGTATTTCGTGACCTTCTGTACGAAAATAGATGATTCGGAACGTAATTGTTTTTATTCAAGTCGGATCGGAAGATCAATACTACAGTACGACTCGGCAACTTCTCTTACATGCGTACCTTGGACGTTTCTCACTCAAATTTGGTGGCCTAAATTGATATTCAGATGCTTTGGTCGTAAGGCTTCAAAGCATTTCATTTGCATGTACATTTTTCCACCAGCATAATGAAGTTCAACATTGCGGAAAGTTGCACTCCGAGTCCTCACCAGTGATACTTCAAATTCAGTCACTCGTCGTTACTGAACTGAGAATCCCACCTCGAGTATTACTGTATCATCGATGTCTAAATTTCAGACTCTCTTTCAATGAACTATGTGATTGTTGATTTGTTCTCTGATGGAAGTCGACGTATATATAAAAAAAGGGTTCAAATATGCAACTCGATCAGGATTCGCAAGTGATCGTACCTTGTAACTCCGGTGATACAGTTGAGATCCGCGCGGCCGCCTTGTCTTTGTTTATTTAATTGTTAGAGTTGGCAGATGAAATTTTTCTATTGAATTGGAGCTGCTACGTTTTACAGTCACTTTTGTCTTCATAGAGTAACTATCTATGTTAGCAGACGAGATTTTTCCTTTGAACTGGAGCTGCTATATATATGTTTTACGGTCACTTTTATCGTCAGTGCTGGTACAACATTTGAACGAGCTTCACGCAACTCAATAGTCCGTGCACCAGCGTCTTAGACTCTTTCGTAAGGCGTCAAATTCAGAATCCATTCATTCGTGCGTTAACTTGTCTTTATAGCCCGCCTTTCACTTGTGTCACCCTTACTACATCTGTCTCGAATGAATCGCTCTAACAACCCCAAGGCCGAGTTCCACTCTTACAAACGATCTGGTCAGGATCAGACAACTGTCAGCACCTCATCCTCGTCTGCTATCTTGCCAAGCTCGAGCACTACGACTACCAACGTCAACGATGGACTGCCGGTGCATTATATTTGAAAGGAACATCGACATTAGCCGACGAATTCTTCGAGTATGAAACGAATCGGGTGGGCCAAAGTATGTTACGAACCGAGTGGGCCATTCAAGATTACATGTCATCCGTCTTGCGTCTCGAATGCAGTATCTAGAGAGTTGCCAGCGCAGAGCGTAAGCACGACATTAAGATAGATAACGTCAGAAGCTTGAATTTGTTGTGAATTTGAGACAGATATCTTTGCGCAAAGGAAGACATTTCGGATCTAGATGGTTATGGTTTTTTTTCTTTCAATAACTTCGACTCCAGGCTTGCGAATAAGGCGACGGCGAAGACTGCGGTGACAAGGCAAGAGTAAAATTACAAGGTAACATGGGAAATAGCGATCTTGGGAAGGATCGTCGTCAAGTCGGACTGCATTTACGCAGAATGTGCGCTTTGAATCATTTAAGGACACCTCTAAAGGAGGGTGCGCTTGCTACAGTCTGAATGATGGAATGTGAGTCGGGAGTCGATACGGGAGCGAGAGAACCTGCCACAGACGAAATTATGTAATGCTTCCATTTTTCTATGTTCACTCAACTAACACCTTCTCTGATTAAGGAGATTCTACGTGGAACCCTCACTCTATTGTCAACGAGGCGGATCTTGGAAATAAACAAGGTCTAAGTATCAAAAACGAGCACGAACACAAGAACGATTTGGGAGGCCGTGGAAAACGCCAAGGTGCAGAGAGAAGAAATTGTTGGATCTACCGAATCCCATACTATGAGTCAGATGATGATGACAGTAGTAACGGAATTGACGATTCTTCAAGTCCTAGAAGAAGTCAAAAAATGAAGAAAGCAATGCTCATCTTCGAACAATCTCCCCCTTGTGCCACTCATTGGAGTTCCCTACCGAAACGGAATTGACGAAGTCTTGTTTAGGAATCGATCAGAGCAAAAGTCGAAGCTCGTCAAACTCAATGAAGCGACTGCATTCGTTACTGGTGTACAGCAGCCAGGTGGTATCTTCGAAGGTTTGTAGTTCAAGTTCGTGCAATCGGGTCTTTCGACGTGTACAGAATAATTCGACAACTTGAAGAGCGCGTCGTATAGTGGTAAGTAGGATAAAGGAGGATAAATACAGCGCAGCAAAGGCAGCTTCAGTATACAGGCAAGGTAGAGTAAAAATCTATATTATCGGATGATATTTATTCGATGAGCAGCTATGTTTTTTTAAAGGAGATGGTGTGTTGTCTGATAGCTCGGAGCCCGCCCGCCATACACTTCTCTCACCTTGCCACCTTGTTTCGGCGAACATGGATCGCCTCAAGGCCAATTCCCATTCTTACAAACAAGCTAGTCAAGATCAGACAATTACCAGCGCATCATCTTCGTCTGCTATCTTGCGGGGCGCGGGGACCATGACTACAAAAATTGACGATAAGTTCCGTTTATTCCCACTATTTTCTCGAACCGCCCTCCTTTCCACACCACGGCTTCCGAGTCCCCACTCTCATGTAGCGGAATCAGGTGCCGGAGCCACGACCACCACGACCAGTCGGTTACAGACCAACACTCAGCCTCAGCAAACTCTATGGGCTTCAGGACCAGTCACCAAGCAAGGAATTTCTCGCACAGCGGTTGTCGCCACACTGCCATACCCGCCACAAACCCGGAATAAGTTGGAGGTTGGAAGTCCGGCGCGGCGCCACTCCGTGAACGTACTTGACGTTGCTGGCCAAGTCGTAGACGATATTGACCCCTTCAAGAGCGTTATCAATAGGATCGCCGCCGTGTTGAAGACCCACGAAGTAAGCAGATCATACAACATTGCATGGCTCCAACTCATTTCCTGCCAAAGCATTCTACGGACAATATGCAGACCCTGACTGATGTGATAGATAAACTAACGTCCTTGAAGCATACGATGGTTCCCAAGTCGGACAATTCGAACGAGTCAAAAGGCAGAGATAAGCTACAGAGGTTTGTGCATTATTTTCTGTCTTAAATTTCATTCTCCTGACCATATTCGCAGTGCACTCAGGCGCATTTCTGAAGACCTTGCCCAGATAGCCGACGAGAACAAGAGGGAAGGTATTTTGAACAGTACACATCATGAACAGATCCTTGCAGGGTGCGCGGAGGAAATTTGCAAAGCCCTGGATGAGGCTCGCAAAGACGACAGGGAAATGGAGGGGCAAGTCACGAAAACTAGAACAACGCATCATATAGAACCCGAACCCGCTACGACCAGTGAACCAAGTACTCAGAGGAAGATAGGAAAGGTCATTGAGACGTTTGGGGAGGCAGTTTCAGGCGCTGAAGAGGTATCGTCTCGTTTCTCTTGACTGAAAACACTTCAAGCTGTGACCATTTTTAACAGATCAAGTGCGACCGGTGTTTCGGGTCGAACAGACGAAACGCCTGTGATGGGATACGTCTTCTCCATAGGGCGAATGCGCGAAAATACTCTTGTTCGCAGTGCGTCCACGCTAGACAACGATGTTCCTTCGCAGACATCATGCAGGGAGAGGGCGCAGAAAAGAAGAAAGTGGAGAGGGTGAAGAAGCGGTTCGCACAGAAGGTAGCTGCTGAGAAATGGAAGCGATGGGTCCCTTCCTCGCGGTCATTGAAGACACGAGATGACGTCTCGACTACTGGGTCCGTTTCCTTGAGGTTTTCGCAACGTAAGTCTTAGTCCCGATTTTTCCGTGAAGCTTCCATTATTTTCATAGTGGGCTCAGATAATGAAGGCTCGGTGGAGATAGTGGAGATCGAAGCTCCGAATCCCTCGAGAAAAGTCGCTGCATCCAAACCGTTGGGATTGTCAACGGAAAACCCTACCCCTCATCGTTTGGCATTGTCGTCCCCACGAGAGATTTTAACTGAGATCGAAATTCCACAACCTATACAGAAACGACAACTTGGTTCGCTATCTGAGAGTGAAGATCAAGCAAGGGTGGGGGGAGCGAAGAGACAAAAGAGAGCGCAGGAGGCAAACTTGAAGGAGGGAGATAGTATCGAGAAGTATAGAGGGATGATAAGAAAGGGTGCAGAGTTGGAGGCAGAAGCTAAGGTCCTAAATGCTGAGGCTACGACCCTAAAGACTGAGGCTGAAGCCATGTTTCACCGTTTGTTCCCATCTGAATGATCGCTTCCTTTCGTTGTCCCAGAGTTGTCTTCTATTCGCTGTAGTATTCTAAAGCGAATGTAGCTCCCTAGGTCGGTAGAGCTGTAGTACAGTGTGGTAGTCAACAGGAAAAAGATCGTAAAAGAGAATATACTGATTGCAACGTTCAAGACATGTTTTCGTAAAAACAAACCGATATTAACTGTTTTCTTATTTGCGGGTATCCTCAATGCGGCAATCTATGTATCACTCAAGTCACAATTGAAGAGAATTCAGATTGACAGCGGTGCAATTCTAAACCATGTTGTCGTCGTCCAAAGTGTACCGTTTGTATCCTTACACTAATCCATGTATACAAGTAGATTCCTACAGCCGCAGTATGGATAATGCATGGATACACATGGTTACTCTGGGAAGTAATCCGTGATACGAGTCGTATGTTGTCCTTTGGGGGCTTTCACTATCAGATCGGCTTGCTGTCTAAGACAGGTGTGTTAGATTCCTTGTCGTTGCTGTGAAATTTCGTCGGGTTGACTCACAAGCGCATCCTCAACAAAAGCTTCCGATTCGTTGCCTGTGCATCCTTTCCTGTCCGTATCGCTCTCGCAAATAAATCAGCTCTAGCATCCGTCTCCTTGGCTTTCAGGATCTGAAGGAAAATATGTCAAGTGAGGAAATTGTGGGAACTCGGAAGATACTCGCCTTATTCTGACTATCAATTCTCCCACGGATTGCACCAGACTGAATGAGTTCAACTACTTCCTGTTCGACATGCTCAACCGTCCATCCAAAAGCAGTTGCCATGCGGTCCAACCTGATTGACGAGAATGGTTGAAAGTAGAGGACTAATGCGTGGCTTCGGATAAGATCCGCAAGAGCCTTCATATGCGACGAAAGATGGATGTCCACATAGTGGCGCGTCTGCGGAAGCAAAATAAGTGATCATCCGTGGAGGAAAATATGAGGCCACTTGCTGAGTATCGTTCGAGGAGCTCCAACACGGTGCTGAACTTGCTGTTCATGTAAGCCTCGAGCAATTCACGCACATATGGTTCATATTCAATATAGACAAGGAACGCATCGTTTTGCAGCAACCTTGTTTTGATGGAAGAGCGCGGAAGGCTAGCAAGGGCACATAGCGTTCCGAAGATGGCAATATCTCCAGGCGCAACAAGCTACCCGAATTAGTCAGCTACGTCATTACTTGGTTAAGAGCAACCGAACCTTTCCAATCCAGTCACCAAGGTCTGTCAGAGCTCCAAGGTTTAGGAAAGAATTAGCAGCCTTGTCATAATTCCCTTGACCAAGCTGGGATAAGGCACTAGCGAGATCGAGTTTGCTTTGCCACTTTGCCCGTTCAGGGGGTTTCTTTACACTAGGCGCAGCCTGCTGATTGGAATTTCCCCCGTTTGTGGAAGCAGTAGCTGTTTCTAGAGCTGTGTCTGCTTTAAAGACGTACGTGGAGACATGAGAGTAATTTCTTTGTAAGATAAGTAACTGGTCGTTCCTTGTGTGAGCTTATCACACGATCGAAGGGAGGGAGTACATACTTCTAGAATAGACATGCACATCTCGAGAACATGCTGACCCGTTGTGCAAGATTCACGCGACTTGGTGAAATGCTTCAGGGCGCTGGAAAAGTCACCAGTGGACAGATAGAAATTGCCAAGATCTCGATGGGCCATCTGTCGTCAGTGCAATGAGACTCTTCGTAAGTCATCTGTTAATTGGTGGGAGGGACACACCCGAATGCTCTCCTTGATCATATTGCTCGAATATGTTTTCAGCTCGACCTCCAACTTTGCTCGCTCCGATTGGTTTTTCGAGGTTGTATCTTCGATCCAGCTATGATCAGGAGGCGCAATATCAGAGGATGGGGGGAGCTGGACGCCAGTAATATTTGAAACCTGTTCGTATGCAGATGCTGCTTGATGATATAGATTGCAGTCCCGCATCTTGTAGATATGTTCCGCCGCTATCTGGAGGGCTTGAGGGGCAATGGTTGGGCATATTGATATGACATGAATGAGACGATCCACGGCGGTTCGTCCTGAACACACATTACAGCCCGTTTGTCAAACATGTTAAGATCTTCCACACCTGTATAACTCGAGATGTACGCTTCTAGGTCAAAAGGATGCGCATCGTCTACTGGGACGATAAGTACTTGTTTCCCTGATCGTCTTTCGCTGTGAATGATATCTGGTTCATCATAATCGATGTCCATTTTGTTCTGGTAGGAGAGCCAAGAGTTCGGCAACCGCCGAGGAAGTTCAACTCCTGACCATCGCGTCTCGTCGCGTCTCACTCAACACACTTCCGGAAGTCGTGTTTCTCCTTTCTCTTCCACAACAAAGCACTCTTTTCTCGAGAGGGACCATACTAGGCACCAGGATCTCGCTATTATTACGACAAGGGAGTGCTATACGACGAAATGGACGGCAGCCATATAGGACGATTTGGCACGCTTAGTGTCATGAAAACAAGCGAACCAACAGTACCTATCGCACACTTCCCCATCGACGAAGAAGAAATCACGGTCGGACGCGATCCGAGTTGTAGCATTAGATTATACTATGAAACTGTCAGCAGACTACATTGTAAAATCACATTTCAAGAGCGCAAGGTAAGCTGCCCATCATTGAAGCCGACGGGAGCTCACTCAGCAATTTAAGGCATTTCTGGTAGTTTTAGGCGCGTCAGGACTGACAGCAGACGGATGCATGATATTTCCGACTGCCTTCGGCCCAACCACCGTCCCACTGGGTAACGAAAGCGAGATAGAAGTGCACCGCAAGATATTTCGTTTTACTTATCCGCCTAAACAATTGCGTGCAGTCCTTCTGTCGACTCCTGAACCCGATCGAACACGCCGTAGAAAGACCCTGCGAATGTCGATGATTCAATGTGCACAAGTATTTAGCCCCGGACCAAGCCCCGACCCACAAGAGAACCTTCGGACGTTGCAGAGTCCATTAAAACCGAGATTTCCAAGTCCTCTCAAGTCTGCTATCAATGCTCCAGTGATCGAGGAAGAAGAGGAAGAAGATGATATCGTCTTAGTAGATGGGAACAATCCTAGCGTGGTTCAAGACGACGACGACGACCTCGTTATCTTAGAGAACGTTCAGGCACCTCCCACTCCCGTCAAATCTCCTGAGCACTTGACCCAGCTTTCTCAACAACAATATCAAACACCAAATCGCAAACCAAGGAGTTCTCTCCATCGCACTGTATTGATCCGGTCTGCACACAGAGTTGCTAGAAAGATTGAGCTAGAGACTGAAGAAGCTCAGGAAGAGAAAGAGGTAGAGGAAGTCTTTGCCGCATTAGAGGATGAAGCAGTCGTACAAGAGTTCGAAGAAGAGGACAATGAGACTTTGGAAAATCAAGATCAAATGCTGGAAGATGTACCAGAGGAAGACGCACATCGACAACTTGGACCCTTTATGACTCCGCAAGCAACAAGTCGACGATCTGCCCACACCGGTCGTACCAGATTAGGCTACTCAGCGGAAGGACCGAGACGTGTCCGTGTTGTCCAACCTTGGAAGGTTCGAGATATTGTTATAGCCGCTGATAGCAGAGTGAAACAGGAAGAATTCGCTCCTGTGTTCCGCAAAGAAAAAATCTCTGACGCAGAGAGAATGGTATGTTTTGTTCTGTTCGTTCTCTTACATCCACCTCATACTGTCCTTTCGTAAGGCTATTCGGGAGAGGAGAAATTCCGCTTGGAAGGTGCCCGACCCGTCTGATACCCAAATCCCGGGGTCAAGGAGGACGTCGTCCATCGCTCCTCCACCTACCGTGTTCTTTTTACCCAAAGAGGGCGGCTTGTCCGTAGACATTGAAGGATTTAAAGCAGACGTTCACGAGGAAGAGGATACTGCGGTTTTATTCAAAAAAATGAAAGCGATGGTTGAAGATATGAAGAGGAGGAAGAGTATTGGAGGCAGCCTAAGTCCCGTCAAAGGAGATGCGGAGGCGGCGTTCTGGGGCTCAGGGGCTCGCAACTACGAGATGGCTGAAGACGGACGTGACAGTCAGTACAAACATGATATGGCCCGACCAGAAGGCGGCGAACCCACAGCAGTAACGTCTGCTCAAAGTGAAGATTTGGAGCTCGACCTGGACAAATCTGAAGAAGAACTACAGACTTCTGTGCATGAGGTGTCCTCTCAAGCGTTACCTACCAAAACCCCGCGGATGGAAGGCATGAAACACATGTTTGTAGAACCCAGAGAACCCAGTACCCCTGCATTTGGCGGCATGAAGGGACTGTTCGTTAGAGATCAACTTGCAACACCAGCATACGCTGGAGTCAAAGCTATGTTCCTCGTGAGGGAAGAGGAATCTACCCCTGCGTTTGAAGGGGTCGAAGAGATGCTCGCCACACCCGCTGGATTTCGAGTCGACACCGATAGGGATACAGTCGATGTTCCCGTCGATGTGGATGAAGATGAACAGATCGGCAGCGAAGAGCTTAAGGGAGCTGTGATTCACAAACGGAAGGGAGCTCAGAAGAGAATGCAATCTGTTTCACCAGACCCTGCGGAACCTCGCAAAATATTACGAAATACAAAGCCTCCCTCGAAGGTTCGTTTTTTGATTGTGATAAAGCCAAATGACATCTGATAGTATGGTTGACAGGCTACCGTAAGCGTACCGAGACTGGTGAGAGCCAGGAAAGGTGTAACTGAGGGTCGAGGGGTGCGTAATGGATCAATTATAGCAAAACGGCTTAATCACTGATCCTACCATGTTCAGGCAACTAGTAAACCCGTATCTCAATCGGAGCCACCACGAAAGACCAGATCTGTTGACATTAAGGTTGATGAAGAAAACACGGGCACGGCGCGTCGAACAACGCGCAAGACTCCTACGGCTGGTGCGAGTGCCTCTATGTTTAAAATTCAGGCGGCTCGGCAGACTCGCGCGCGAACAGCACCCACCACAACCCTAGAATCGGATCTTGAAGACGAGGGTGCGAAGATGACGAAATCACAATCAACTATTGCTAGACGAGGTACCAGAGGGAAGCCGCTTGTTATCAAGGAGTCTGTGGAAGGTGAAGAGCAGTCTGTTCCTGTGCCCGCTAAGGTCAAAAGGAGCGGTCGCGGAAAGCAAGCAGAAACGATCAAGGAGGAAGAAGAGCTTCTTGTTCCAGAAGTTCCAACGACGAAGGGACACTCGTCTGCTCGATCAAGGACGCACAAAACCACGGATAATCCTGTAGCTAAGGATGGAAAGGAGAATACTCCAGATTTACAACAGGACGATGACGAAGACGACGAGTCTATAGGGACAACCGTTCCACAACCTTCAGCTCCATCGAAGGTCACCCGTCCGAGGAGAGGTGCTGTAAAAGCCACGGCTGTTAAAGACGAGCCGAAACAAACAAACGCAATGCCGCGAACGAGAGTTACGAGAAGTAGGAAATAAGTGTCGATTGCTTGCAACCATGCATACCCATGTACGATATAGACTCGGATCGTTGGTTTCTTGTTGTGCAAGATTTCAATCTGATGTACTTTGATAGGACGAATCATGAGATTGAACGCGGCCACAGATAATGAAAGTTGTGTATGGCCCTTTTAAAAAGTTCTTGTTCTCTTTCTCGAGTCCAGACAGGGTTAATTGAATCACTGGGAGGGATGAATCGATAAAGTGTTATGGGAGAAGGAGCGAGAACTTAGCATGGTGATAATGACGGCGGTCAACGAGACCCCAACGTTGGAGGATAATCTATCAACTGAATTTCGTTTCGTTTCGAGCACAAAGTCATGGTCATTTTCCAGTACTACCCGGAAACTTGCGAATGCATCACACAGGCGTCGGGTGAGATCCGTCCAAAGACCGGTAGTAAGATAAGCTCAACAAAGCACGAAGAGAACAGTCCATATGTAATTTAACTTGGAACAGGTGCAAGAATCGTTCTCCCGGAGCAATAGGAGATCAGTATGGGGTAGGCTATATATATGTTCTAGATAGTCGTGGCTTGTTACCTCGGAGTCCTCATTCCGCGATATATAGTGCTCAGTGAACTATTCAGTCCCAAAAAAAGATTGTGCTCGCACATGGCACAAGGTGCTCACGAGCATTACCGTGGTTATTGTCCTTCCTAGTTCGGGTTGTCTTCGAAACGAAGAAGATCAGACGCGACCAGTAAGTAGTTCTAAGGCTGGGGATAGATCTCAATCAAAAGGTACAGGTTTGATAGCTGGTCCAGACAGCCTCGTTCCGGAATCTTTTTCTGCATCTGCAGCAGCAGCAAAGACGGACGGAACTGGGATCCCACAACAATCTCCCCACCCAGCAACTTCTTTTTGTCCAACAGCTCCCGCATGATCGTGACCGCAGTTTGCCCCTTCATGATTATGACCATCCTGTTCTAGGAAAGGTCCCTCCCACGGGAGGATGGAACCAAAGAAGAAGTGCTGGATGACTGGAAGCTTCCCCAGAACTTCGGCGTTATACATCTTGATCATGCCTTGATTGACCTTGTCCCATGTTTTGACCTGCCGTATTGGTGTTTAGCAAAAAATAGATGGGGGATAAAAATAGGGGAAGTGTGAGACTGACTGCGGAGATGTCGTCCAACATGGGGCTATGCCATCGTAAAGAAGCTGTCTTTACCTGAAAAAACAAAATCCGTTGACATGAGTACAATGCGATAATTCAGCTGAAAGACGTACAGAGTTGATGAATTTGATACAGGCAAGGTAGATGTAGTGTTTTGCATATTCCTCGACCAGTTCAGGGTCGTGTATTGACTTTGGTCTGATATACTTGTGATCTTGGATATGCAAGTTAGGGGGATCCAACATATTCAGCCGCTGTGCCGATCGCTTACTTCGCAGTTGTGCTGACCCGAACAGGAACGGGAGAAAATGGTAATCGTCCAGTCCCCATACACCATGAGATCCTGCAGGTTCTAGCCAATACGTTGATTGAAGTGTTCGCATCACCTGGAGGTAACTTGAACTAGATCGTAAACCTTATGTCCATTATTTGAGTCTGGAAACTCACCGCCAGAATATCCGAATCACTATTGCAACGTGATCGCTCTCTTGTAAAACATTTAATTTCTCTAAACAGAGGCTGAACGACATTTAGGAAAATCCCTGTGGTCAACGATAGCTTGCTCAATTGCTGAAGAATTAACGCACATCCAGCACAAAAAGTTCAATTCCATCCCACTTCCATAGTCTATTCGAGTTCTATTTCCCCACGACTCGAGAAAGTATACCGATACTTCCAGAATCGCGTCTTCCGGCAGATTTGGTATCAACAAGTGCAGCGAACGCAACCCCTTGACAAGATCAGCCCGAAGAAACCTAACCGCTCACATACACATACATACTTGGCCAACTTTGTCATAAAATGACCTAAATGCAGGGTTTCCGAATCTTGAAGCCTTGTTGTCAACAGGCGGCGTATCGTTCGCCAACTCTTCCACTCGATCAAGAACAGTTAAGATGGCTTGCACACCCTGATTCGAGTCAACTTGTACGATAAGATGACGGGTATGTAAACTTACAGGAGATTGTGGGCATTCGTCTGTTAGTCTTACGCCAACGACGGAGTTGTTGAGGCTTTCGATATAGGTTATAACATCTTTATGAGTTTGTGACGCTTGAAATTGAGCAAGCTGCTCCGGAGTCAAGATCGCTTTACGCGGTACTTGAAACATATCGATGATTGTCGTTATAAAAGGATGCGATTTGAACTTGAATGGAGGACGAATACGTTGTTTGCATATGTTTACCAACGCCTTTATCAAATCCCAATTTTCGACTACCAATTATACACAACGTTTTACCGCGCACTTGGTTTATGCAAACTTCTGCCAACAGAACTTTTTTTTGATTCTACTGTATATGCCGCTACCGTTATGACTTCTGCAACGGAACTACGTACTTCGCTGGAACGACACAACGATGCATTCGAATCACTTCTCAAACTGATCCCTGCAAAGCATTATCTTCCTCGAGAGGAGTCGTTGGACGTGACTGGAAGCTCAAAATATCAGAAACATACCAAAGTGTCCAAGGAAGCGTCGAAAAAGGCGAAAAGAGCCAAAGTCAGTCAATTTGTTACTACTGCATTATCCCAAGTTAGCTCAGTCCCATTGACTTTTTCCGCTTTTATTTTGGTTAGCTGGATCCGGAGAACAACCAGACTGTAGTTGACATCCAGAATGCACGAGAACATGATGTGGCTTTGGAGAAAGGAAAGCTCAAAGCCATTACCATAGAAGAAGACGATGAGGTTATTGATGAAGGGAGTGAAGAAGCGAGCGAGGAGAAATTTGTGCCAATGCCGGAAATGCCTGGTATCCAATCTTTACGGGACAAACTACATGCTAGGATGGAACAACTCCGTCGCAACAAGGGCAGATTTACGAATAGCGGAGAACCGGGTAGTAAGGACGAGTTGTTAGAAGAGAGGAGGAGACAGAGAGGTCTAATGAGAGACCGCCGACGGAAGGAAACGAAAGAGAAGATTAGGAGAGAGGAGGAGAATAGGAATGGCGGAAAGAAAGGCAAAGAAAAGGAGAAAGAGAAGAAAGGCAAAGAAAAGGAGAAAGAGAAGAAAGGTAATCAAACGAAGGTCTGTCCGATTTCATTCTCTTCTATCCAATCTGACTTGGATTATATTCACTAGACACAATTGTTGGTACCCGAAACAGACGAGCGCAATCATCGTTCGTCGGTTACAAATGTGGCATTTTCAAGCGTAGTTGGTGCTGGTTCCAATTCGACAACTAGCAAACGATCAAAGAACCTAACAACATCGTCTAACCCTGCACAAGCGCTGGATCAACTTGCAGCACGGAGAGAAAAGTTGGCTTCGCTTCCTGAAGACAAAAGGAAAGCCATCGAAGAAAGACAGAAATGGGAAAAGGCGGAAGCTCGAATGGAGGGTGTGAAGGTCAAAGACGATGAAACGCGGCTGAAGAAAGCTTTGAAAAGGAAGGAGAAAGATAAGGAGAAGAGTAAGAAATCTTGGTAAGTGTGCATATTTCCGTTGATTGTACTATTTGAGCAACTTTTTTCCAGGAAGGACAGAAAAGACGAAGTGGAAGCTTCTATGGCTGCGCGGCAGAAGAAGAGGACAGATAATATTGCCATGAAGAGTGAACGGAAAAATGACAAACGAAAAGGATCGTCCAAGTCCGCGAAAGGCGGCAAGAGTCGACCTGGATTTGAGGGCAAATCCTTTGGAAAAGGGAAGGGCAGTAAAGGAACTGCGAAGGGTAAATCGTAGCACTCAGCGCATGTGGTCGTCTCCCATTATTAGCTCGAACTTGCCACGCAGTTCGGTCCTTATCACATGCACCTGTAGCAATGACAAACGGCCAGATGCCTATTGGCCAAGGGATTTTCCGATATTAATAGGCCTCACCGAGATTCGGAACGTCTCCAGTACTCGTACACCTCTTACTATCACCGCCCTCTATACCAATGCCTTCAGAGCAACAACCTAGTGCTCTCTCCGTCCCCTTGCCAGATCGCCTGTCTCGTGTGGAATTGAACAAGGCTCGGAGGAACAAGCCACCAGTTTGGCCTATGGAGCCAGTTGATGCTCCTGACATGCCTAAACCACCATTCCCAGCGAAATGTGCACGAAATGATGATACTAGAGACGGTGTATGTTGCAAGGAACTCAAGGGAGAAGACGAGAGACATCTTATTCATCCTGATATCATTCGAGACGTGTACGTCATTGCGTTGTAAAAATTCAACTTATGCTTATGCCATTGTCAGTGTCATTGGGCTTTCAGATGGTTTGACAGTCCCATTCGCCTTGGCGGCTGGTCTTTCCTCGTTGGGAGAGTCAAAGCTAGTCGTCTATGGTGGGGTCGCTGAACTCATTGCTGGGGCTATCTCGATGGGAATCGGCGGTTTCCTGGCTTCACAGGCAGAACGTGACCACTTTTTTTATCTGCGAAGAACAACAGCGGCCCGGGTTGCACGATCCTGTGAAGGAGAGATCGAACGGGAAGTCCATGCCGTTCTCGGTCCTATAGGTGTCGACGAGAAGACTTCCACAACGGTCGCAAAATGTCTCAGGGATGTCGAATTTGATTCACACGGTGTTGGATCTAATGGAAGGGTTGGCAGCGAAGAGGACGGCGCTCTCAAATGGAGTAAAGATGTTGGCGTTACACCATTCCTGCTCAAGTTTGGTGAAGGTTTAGGTTCGTATCACTTACACGCCCCTCCAAGCATGCAAACGGCGACTAATCAAATTATGCCGCATTTTCACAGAAGAAGTGCCGACAAGACGGCTCTATATTTCAGCATTCACAATCGGTCTAGGCTACCTGGTCGGCGGCTTGATTCCCTTGATACCATATTTCTTCATCCCTCAAGCTTTCACAGCTCTTCTGTACTCCTGCGTCATGACTGGAACGGTTTTGTTGATCTTCGGAGCCGTCAAGGCGAGAGTGACAGGTGCTGCTGGGTCCAACGCTGGGGGTTTACGATCATACGTTTGGGGCGCGGTCAGTACCTTGATGGTTGGTGGTGCTGCGGCCGGCGCGGCATTTGCAATTGTTGCTGTGCTGGAGGGCAAGGGCGACTAATATATGAGCATCATCGTGTTGATAGATATTTTTAGAACACTCAGTCTTGTTTTTAGTACTTACAACAGTTTTGCTCCGACTGTCCGGCATGCAAGCCCGTGACGACTAATACAAATATAGCTCAAGAAGCACATGCTACAGAACCTGGATAACGAGTCTCACATCCTACGAAGTTTGCGACACACAAGGATGTTTCGGTTCCACACATTTTGGGGTCACCGGTAATTCGGGTGACGTCCGACTCGTACGTATGTTTTGTCATGTTTAGTTTGTCAAATCCGAGGTATGTTTGGCCACATGGCAGTCCATGGAGAGTCACTTGATCTCCAAATCGACGTATTTTGGTCAATGGGCCTATAAACGCTTCGAGAGCTTGACCTGTCTCAATTGAATCGTACAGGACTGCGCGATCCTCAGCATTTCCTACGTTTTGACACCACGATTTTCGCCTTTGAACAACTAGAGTCGGTCTTCGTATAAACATCAAGGATCGAATATCATCAAGTATCTTATGGTACAATGGAATATTCTGTGGCCACCATGGTGTCAGAATGTCGAATACTGAAGGGATTCAACATTCTCTCTGCCAAGTAGCAGTTACCTCTAAATATTACTACTATATGCAGCCTCATCGTCATGGCTCCGCTGCCTTTCCATCGCTGGGTATTCCGGCCACACAGTGGGATCAACCGCTTGGTGCGTCTCGGATAAGGACTGAAGAGGTATGTCTAATGTTGGCAGGGCTTCACGAGTGGTATGCCGTTCAACCCGCTCCCCTGAATTGTTCACGTTGCGAATGTTCAGGACAATCCTGGTGGTGAATACCGGATAAAACGTGTCTAGCAATCTGAGCGAACTTTTAGATTGGGATCAAGAAACGGCAGAGTAAATGTCGTGGCACTGACGGAGTTAACGTGGTCGCCTTCTCATCCTACGCGCAAGGTGGTTTGTCAGTTGAACGTGGTAGGTTCGATGCTCGACAGACGGAGCTCACGGATAAAACAATCGTGAGGACCACATTTGCAACTGAGACGACTGCCAAGACGCTATGAGTATCAGAGGTATTTCCAAAAAGAAACACCGCGACGTACAGAGTAAGGCGATATAGAACAAAGTACCTATAGAGGACTAGTAAGTTTCGGGGACACAAAACGACGACCCATTCTCTCACCGTCTCTATGTGTAACCTGTGATAGTTTGCCCATGTATCCTGATCTGTCTGTAAATTTCGGTATTAACAACGAGTCATTGTTGGCGAGAGGGAATCAGACAAGTGACAAACATGACTGGAAAGTGCTAATCAGCATGAGGATAAGAACGCCTAGTAGAAAGAAAGGTGTCATTTTGCGAGAATGGTATTAAAAAACATATAGGCCTTACTAGCTTCGACTACGGTCACTGCCGTGTAATTAATCCACAAGGTTTTCGGAGTATTGGTAAGCAAACAGCCCCTAAATCCAGGATACGGGGGAGGGACATCTACATCAGTATTAGTATCGGATAATGTGAACAGACATTCGGACATACGTTTTGATGAGTGAATGAATCTACCCAGCGAGATGCATTGCGTGCAAAGGTACGCAAACGTTAGCACCGCAAGTCCGGCACCGACTATTTTGTTTCTACTCCAAACTGCCCAAGTCCTGATGGCAAGGATAACTTGTAAAACAAGCAAGGTTGTAAGATATGAAGGCACCGATACAAGGGCGCGCACCTTCTGACAAAAATACCGACATCGTTATGCACCCTGATTTACATAAATTCACATCAAAAAAAGTACATCACTGTTTGGAAAACTTACACGCGAACACGGGATAGATCGCCTGGCACCTTTCTGCCGAGATATTTGGGACTACTTGGACTGCAAAAACAAAGTCAACAGAGTTTTGAGCAATCTTGGGGGCAAATGGA
>QLOR01001049.1:0-22197 GCA_003313825.1 Sarcodon aspratus
GGCAATCTTCTCACGATTTGTTTGATGAGCGCTTTGGGGGTTTTGATGAAGGGAACTGTAGTAATAACAACCGACGCCGAGTTTCTAAGCTTCAAGGCTTCAATGTTCAATTGAACGAGAACGGTGGTTTGTAGTTAGCTTGATATCCTTGGTCACTTTCGTATCCATATATCTCAAAGCCTCAATTAAAATTCGTTATATTCAGAGACGACATAAGAACAGTAGATTCAGGCAGACGCGGTGACAAATATATTCAAACAAAACAGGATGTCGCACAGAATATCTTCTCCGTCCCACAAGTTCTCCCACAAACTCTAATAACTTGTATATCATACGCAGGCCACTATTTGTAATGTGTAATATGCGCCGTTTGGTAGCTAGCACAATGATAGGCTAAATAAATAAAGGCGCAGGGCCACTTCGACATAATGTCCATATAACGAACCAGCCCAACAGAGGGCAGGAATCCATCTATTCGATGCTATATCGAGCTATAACCACGAGCAGCCATGTCATTGTCATTGATATCGTGGATGTCCATCGAGTGTTGCGGCAACGAAGTCGCCATGATGGTGCTGTCTGGAGCATCCTGATCGTGACGCTGGACAGGTATAGTAAATTTCAATGTCTCTAAGTGAAAAGTGTGCAATTCTGTGTGTAATCCGCTTTGATTATCCCAATCTCGAATATTGAGGACGATCCGGGTAGTGAGAACGGAATACAGTACTCCTTCCAGGCTGTGAAAGAGTTCTCAGTTGGAAATCATGTGGGTAACTGTAACACTGACGGAGTTAACAAAACTGTGGTGGTACTACCCTATAGCAATCGGGTGGTCAACAGGATGTAGATATACTTTCGGTAGCCGAGGCTTACAGTTGAAAATTGCGGCATAAATCCAATACCACTGAATCCAATACCACTAAATATAATATCCCTAGATTCAATACCAACATTTGCAGCTGTGATTCCTGTGAAGTGTATGTTAGTATTAGACAATTAGTATATTCCAAATAGTATACCCAGTAATATGACGTAGAATAGAATACCTATCGAGAAAAAGTCATTCTTCTGTTCGAAACTGAAAACGAGAAGCCAAACCATAACTTACCATCTCTATGGATGATTCTCGACAGTTCTCCCATTGCCCCCGCTCTGTCTGTGTATCACAACAAAGAATGAGGTAGCCGATCATGGCAGATATTCGCAGCAGGAACATACATGACCGAAAAGCACTGATCATCATGAATACAAGTACGACTATAACCGGTTGAGTTTAAAGATGGTATAACATGAAAACACGAGGTCGTACTTACTACCTTCGAGTATGGTCAATTCAATGTAGTTGGCCGGAAAACCTGCTCCACCTACTAGTACTGGAGGCGATCCGGCAAAACATCCCCTAAATCCTGGATACATGGGGTCCAGGAACCAACCTTCGCACATAGTGAGAGTGGATGAGGTTACTCTAATAGAGGCATAGGAACGTACCCCAAGAGAGAACACCAGATGAATATGCAAAATAACATTGCACAGCTATATTTACCAGCATCAGAACCGCAAGTACGACACCGACTACTTTGTTTTGATGCCAGACTGCCCAAGTCCTGATAGCGAGAATGACTTAAAAAGGAGTAAACTTCAATGTAATAAGGAAGCATTCGATTGAAGACGCTTACCTTCTGCAAGGCACACCTTCAACGTGACCAACCCTGATGAATTAAACGGGTTTATTATGCCAACCATTGTATTAGTGTTCGAAGTGCTCACAAACAGCCGCAGTGTATGCCAATTTACACGAATTTGCGGAAACATTGGGGAATAATTGGTCTGACAAACAAAATTATCGAGAGCAATATCATCAGAGGAGCAAAAGCTTACTATGAAGGAGCAGATATGTATCAGCAAAAGTCATGTATCTGACGAGGAGGAAGAGGATTTTGGTATAACTCCATCGTGAAAACCAGATTAATTTGATTTCACGATCCAGCGTCAAGCCATAATCATAGATCTATGTGTAAAGTATGTGCCCAAACGACAAGGTAGACAAGATATACATACAAATAGGGCGACAGCGGACACTACAGAATTAATCGGTAAGACGATGGCGAGCGCAACAAGGAAAATTATGTGCGTACTGAGAAGGGGCTACACGGCCAGGACTTTCAGCGATGGTGATTTAATCTAGAAAACGAAACTTACATCCGCAAGTCTTTGCTGCCGTATGAAGTCGACGATAATCACCTGGTCGGCTGGGGAGTAGGTCGTGTTTGACATAACAACAGTACACCGTTGCTGTTTTTCAAGGAGAGGGTATGTAGGTTGGATGATAATAATCCAGGTTGTTGGTGGAGAAGACAGAAAATCGTCAGCTGCATCAGACATGCCACTTTCCAGTGATAGCTTATAGCGCTCAGTCGGCGCCCTCGCTCCCTACAGTACCAACTAAATCGAGGTGTCTACAGAATTGAGTCAAAACGCCTTCATGCCAAGTCCTGTGGCAGGTGAACGTTCAGCAAGCTACATACATAGCCGAAAAGTCTCAGAGTTATCACAAAATGCATTCACCAGTCAATTGTCAAATGTTGTCCCCAGGTCCTACACCAGTAATACGCAGATCTTTGTTCATCATTCGTTCGTAGTCGACGTAGTAAAAGTTTATAAGTTGAAACTTGATGATGTGTTTGGGCGAAGAACCGACTCGAAAGGCACAGTTTGTTCAATGATGAACTCTTTCGGTATCTGAGAAGGCGGCGATCATGAGTGACTCGGCAAAGTTGTGAGACCAACCGACAAAGTTTCAACTGGCTTTAATGTTCAAAACTTTAACAAGAGTGGTGGTTTGTGGAATTAGTTTGATATCTTTGGTCGTCCGCGTCGTTATATTCACTGGCGGAGACGATGGAAGAACGGCTCAATAGTTCAGACAAACACAGTGACAAATAATACATAGTACAGACCAAACAAAACAGGATGTCGCACAGAGTAAACTATCCTCGAGTCCTACAAGGTTTCCTACAAAATCATATCCAGACCATTGACACTTCGACACGGAGACGTAGGACTCCATCTATTCGATGCTACACCGATCTATAGCCAGGAGTAGTCATATCGTTGTAGCTCCATCGAGGATTGCGGCCACACAATGCTATCCAGAGTATCCTGATCGCGAAACTGGACAGGCATCAACTTCACAGCCTTCACTGGCTCAAAGTGACCACTATGCGATTCCGTGCGTACTCCGCCTTGATTACCCCCATTTCGAATATTAAGGATGATCCGAGTAGTGAGCCCCGAATATAGGACTTCCTCCAGGCTGTGAAACGGATTTTAGCTGGAAATCATGCGCGTGATAGTTATACTGACGAAGTGAACAAAATTGTGTTGAGAGGGGACCGAAGCAATCTGGTAGTCAAAAGGATGTAGATCTACATTTCGGTAGCCCCACATCCGAGTAGAACTTCAAGTTGTAGTACGTTGCATAGTAAACGGTTGGAATTCATCCTGACTGGTGACTGATCGCGTCACGGTGCACGCTAGTCTCCCACTGTCTGCCAGTGAGGCAGCACTGCCGCAGACCTCTAAATTCGTGTCTTTTTTTTTGATAGTTGTTAGGGCGACGCTCATGAAAACATATCACGATGCTGGCGCTATTCGCAGTCAACCTGCGCCTCTGCTAAGTTCTAGTCACCCCTACGAGCGACTAGTCAACAAGACGTCCGAACGCAAAGATTCTATTCCCATTAATCAAAGGTGAGCTTCCCACAACTTGTGCGAGATGAGAGCATTCTAGATAATATAATTCTATAGCCGACATCATAGCGAGATACACGTTGTTTCGTACTGTAAGCCTTGAATCCCGCACTCGATTTCTTTTTTGTATAATCTACGACGTGATTGACCACTGCTATCGCTATGCTAGGAACTAAACGAGGACCGGACGCCACCCACATCGTGGATCACCAAGCGGTCGTGAAAGCATGGGTATCAAAGATCGTCTGAAACGTCTAGTTGCCAGAGTAAAGCGCATTCCTCCCCCAAACCTAGTATGTTCTTCTATCCGTTGCTTGTCTTGATAGCATTTCTGACAAATTTAAGTATGACCGGATAGCACTTAGCCTTCTCCCTCCGGGCAATCCTCGTCGCGCTAGATTTTTGAACAACCTTGCCGACGCAATTTCAATACGCTTCGATCAAGCGGGTAGGATGGAAGACTTGGAGATGTTGATAGAGTATTACAAGGAAGCGCTTGGCTGCCGACCTCCCGGCCATCCTGATCGTGCTATGTCTTTGAACAATCTTGCTAATGCAGTCTCAAGACGCTTCGATAAAACCCAGGATAAAAGGGAGGATTTGGAGATGTCGATAGAATATCACCAGGAAGCGCTTAACCTTCGACCTCCTGGCCATCCTGATCGTGCTATGTCTTTGAACAACCTTGCCAATGTAATTTCAACACGCTTCGATCAAACGGGTAGGATGGACGATTTGGGGATGTCGATAGAATATCTCCGGGAAGCACTTGGCTTTCACCCTCCTGGTCATCCTGGTCACGCTCTGTCTCTGAACAACCTTGCCAATGCAATTTCAATACGCTTCGATCGGATGGGTAGGATGGAAGATTTGGAGATGTCAATAGAATATTTCCGGGAAGCACTCGCCCTTCGTCCTCCTGGCCATCCTCGTCGTGCTATGTCTTTGAACAACCTTGCTAGCACAATTTCAGCACGCTTCGATCAAACGGGTAGGATGGAGGATTTAGAGATGTCGATAGAATATTACAAGGAAGCACATAGCCTTCGACATCTTGATTATGCTATGTCTTTGAACAACCTTGCTACCACAATTTCAAGACGCTTCCATCAAACGGGTAGGATGGAAGATTTGGAGACGACGATAGCCTATTACAAGGAAGCACTTGGCCTTCGACCTCCTGGCCATCCCAATCGCGCTCTGTCTCTGAACAACCTTGCCGATATGATCTCAATACGCTTCGATCAAACGGGTAGGATGGAAGATTTGGAGACATCGATAGAATATTACAAAGAAGCGCTTAGCCTTCGACCCCCTGGCCATCCTCATCGCGCTATATCTTTGAATAACCTTGCCGGTGCAATTTCAAGACGCTTTGATCAAACGGGTAGGATGGAAGATTTGGAAATCCCGATAAAATATCATCGGGAAGTGCTTAGCCTTTACCCTCCTGGACATCCTCACCATGCTACATCTTTGAACAACCTTGCTAATGCAATTTCAATACGCTTCGATCAAACGGATAGGACGGAAGATTTGGAGATGTCGATAGGATATTACAAGGAAGTGCATAGCCTTCGATCTCCTGGCCATCCTTTTCATGCTGCGTCTTTGAACAACCTTGCTAGTGTAATTTCAAAACGGTTCGACAAAACGGGTACGATGGAAGATTTGGAGATGTCAATAGAGTATCTCCGGGAAGCGCTTGGCATTCACCCTCCTGGCCATCCTCGTCATCCCGCATCTCTGTACAACCTTGCTAACGCAATTTCAAGACGCTTCTATCGAACGGGTAGGATGGAAGATTTAGAGATGTTAATAGGATATCACCAGGAAGCACTTAGCTTTCGACCTCATGGCCATCCTGATCGCGCTGCGTCTTTGAACGACCTTGCTTCTGCAATTTGGACACGTTTTGACTCAACGGATAGGGTGCAAGATTTACAAGGTGCTGCAAAAGATCTGTCCAACTCTGACACTACTAGCTTGATGCTCAATACTCCTATTCCTGCAGTAATTGAACGTGAACTTGGCACCATGCATCCCCAGCTCGGGCATCATAGTTTTACCAAATGCACTGATGATCTGTCTTTGGCGTTCACAATCATTGAAGAAGCTGCAAGCCACCACAACACTGCTTCGATAGCGCGATTCAAATATGCTCTCACTTGGATCTCCAAGGCACGTAGTTACAATCACGGATCCACTATCGCTGCCTATGCAATGGCATTAGAGATTCTTGATCAATACCTCATAATTTACCCAACCATCGAATCGCAACAGTCGTTTCTTTCATCCACTGTTCCGAAATCACTCACTGCAGATGCTGCGTCCGCTGCGATCGACGCAGGCCAGCTTGACACTGCAGTTCAATTGCTTGAACGAGGAAGAGCAATTCTTTGGTCACGGATGCGGGGATACAGGCATCCAATTGATGAGCTCCGTCAGACGAATGCAGAGTTGGCTGATGAGTTCGAAGATTTGTGCGTTCAGCTTGAACGCGACGCGTTGTCTTCGGAGTCAAATTTATCGTCCTCCCAGAGAGAATATGAAGGTGGCGTTCACACAAGGCCTGTATCATTTGACGTTAGACTGCAACGATTCCGCATTCTTTCAGAAAATCGGGACATGGTGATCGAAAAGATTCGCCAGATTGACGGGTTTCAAGATTTCTTACAAACTGTCCCGTTTCACACCCTTCAAAAAGCTGCATGTGGGGGGCCTGTCATTATTGTCAACGCCAGCAACTACCGCTCTGATGCCATCATCGTCCAAAGTCTCGGTGAACCCATCCTTGTGGCCCTCCCCAACGCTTCCCTCCCTCGTCTGGATCGACTTTCTTCCGAGTTCCAAGGTGCTAACGGGAAATCGACCATTGTCATTCCAATCTTGAGGACTTTGTGGGAGATAGTTGTCCTTCCCGTTGTAAATCAGCTTGCCAAGTTAGGTGTTGCAGAGAATTCGCGAATTTGGTGGTCCCTGACCTCGGAGTTGTGTACTTTACCGCTTCATGCCGCCGGTCCATATAGGAAAGGTAGAATGAATCTTCTTGACCTCTACATTCCGTCTTCCACGTCCACGTTGTCCGCTTTGATCACAGCCAGCTCTGGGCCAGTACTCAAGGCCATGTATCCGCAGCTCCTTGTTATCGGCCAATCGGATGATGGCTATCTCCCTCATGTTGAAGACGAAATTTGTGAAATCCGTCAATTGGGTAGTTTCGTCGACATCTTGTCCGAAGAAGAAGCGAGCAAAGATGCTGTACTCTCTGGTCTTCGGCAACACTCCTGGGTACACTTTGCTTGTCATGGTTGTCGAGACGACCAACCGTTTCAATCTTACTTCCAACTTCACAATGGCGAGCGTCTTACCTTGCTCGACCTGATCCAGGCACGATTACCCGACGCAGAGCTTGCGTTTCTATCCGCCTGTCATACCGCGGCAGCAAACATGGGAGGGACTCCCAACGAATTCATACACCTTGCTGGTGCTCTTCAATTCTGTGGCTTTCGTAGTGTGGTTGGAACATTATGGAGGATGGCGGATATAGATGGGCTGTGTCTCACTGCAGACTTTTACGAATATATGTTCTATGAGAATGGATCCACGAGGAAGTTTCCGGATTACAGGGATGCCGCAGCAGCGCTGAATTATGGTAGAAAGAAGATGAGGGAGAGAAGAGTGCCGTTGAGTCGCTGGATTAACTTCGTTCACATAGGGGCATGACTCTTTCGTCCTTGGTAGGCAGTTGTGGTTTCAGCTATGAATTACCACGCTGACTTGACGATCAGCAATAACTTTTCGATATCTCGCTTTTGGTCCGTCATATAAATTTCTTGTGTTGGCAACACACCGTCGTATCCTTGTTCTATCAGGTTTATCTTGATATTTCTTGGTCCTTCCTTGGAAGCAGTGCATAGCGAAGGACTAGATTGAAATGGGTGACGGGCACTGGTAGTCGGCTTGGATGGAGGAAGAGAGGAATGGCGTACGAGTAATCTTAGATCATATATGATGAGGCGCGAAGTAAATCATTGTTTCTATCACTACAGAAAGAATTGCATTAGTTTTATTAGGGCATTTCGCTCTATATTTGATGAGTAAAATAAATATGTCAGTTTAATCGCCTCGATTCTCGAAACCGCCCGAGGCTCGATTTACGGTAAATCCTCGCCTATGCCGTTGGGGCATGTTTGTGTCGTGTGCTGCTTACATAATCACAACTATTATTTGATTGTTTTTGACTAAACGCAAGAAACACACCTTGTGTTTGCCTTGTGTACTCACGGATGCTGCAACGTGTACTTACACCCCGCTTTCGAACTCTTCAAGGCCCGTTCTCCACAATACAACGTCACCTACGCCCGGACCCCACTTTCCGATCTCCAACTATGCCACGTCCTGAAGCTGTATTTGCGGACCCGCACGCGGCACCTCGATCCTCGAACAAACACGTCTCTGTCAACCCGGAGGGCATCGAACTCGTTGATCTAGAGTTTGTTGAAGAGCCATTAGGAGTCATGGCGGAGCAAGGTCATGGCTTTATTCGGATCGAATTTGGTGATGCAATTGGTCCAGATAAGCGCTACAAGGTCGTTCGGAAGCTCAGGTGGGGCATGAACTCCAGCATATGGATGGCGTTTGATGTGAAGTACGTTTTACCTGATAGTCGTCATGTTATACTCATGACCTCCGCAGGGAAGAGAGATACGTCGCAATCAAAGCTTTGAAAGGATACTCGACCCATCTGAGTACAAAAGGTATAACGTGGGAGCTCGACGCCCTGGAGCGCGTGGCTTCCATGCCACCACCCTCTGGCATCGAGCCAAACCACTGCCCTCGACTTCTTGCTAACTTCATACATCCCGGAAAGGATAGGGACGGAGACCATCTATGTCTCGTTACAGATGTTATGGGCGGAGACGTTAAATCTCTCCAAGTTGAGGTCGCTGGTAAAAGGGGTTTGCCTTTACCACTGGCCAAGCGTATCCTCTTGCATACTTTGCAGGGTCTCGCGCATATGCACCACTGTCATATCGTGCACACGGATCTCAAACACGAAAATATCATGTTTGACACTGGCTCGATCACACAGGACAATATCGCAATGTTCATCAAGACCGACCCGGCTCGACGCCACCCTCCTGAAGAGAGCTGGGAATGCGTTGTTCAAGCAGCCGTCTCTCAACCACTCCCTCTCCCTTCGCTCTCTGAGGCTATGGCCCGTACCTACATGGTTTCAGATTTCGGTAGCGGTTAGCAATGGCTTGATTCCCCGACCGTGAGGTAGTAATGACGCCTGACATCCCATAGCGCAACCTTCAGCCTTGCACACTACCAATGACATCACTGCTGACTCCCTTCGTGCCCCGGAAACCATTCTTCAGGGCCCATGGGACAATAAGGTTGACATCTGGGCATTTGGATGCCTGGTGCATAGTCGTCTCCCAGTATTGTACTTTTTCCCGCTGACTGAATCAATCTTCAGATATTCGAGTTTATCGTTGGTTGCTCTTTGTTCAAATATAAATCTTACCCAGAATACATGCTCGACGAACCGAAGGGGCATTTGTGGCAAATACTCTGCTTCACACGCGAGCGCATGACACGCGAGCAAGTAAACTCAAGCAAGCTTGGTACTCAATACTTCGACCTCGCTGTTAAACCGAATGACATTCACAACCCTTTCTGTTTGTCTTTCTGTTTGGCTACAATTGCTGCGTACTTACGGAAAAAAACCCAACCGTCAAATCGCAACAGTCGTTTCTATCATCCACTGTTCCGAAATCGCTCACTGCAGATGTTGCGTCCGCTGCGATCGACGCAGGCCAGCTTGACACTGCAGTTCAATTGCTTGAACGAGGAAGAGGAATTTTTTGGTCACGGATGCGGGGATACAGGCATCCACTTGATGAACTTGGTCAGACAAATACGGAGCTGGCTGATGAGTTCGAAGGTTTGTGCGTTCAGCTAGAATGTGATGCGAGTCTCTGGAGTCGGTTTATCGTCCTTCCAGAGAGAATATGAAGGTGGCGTTCATACAAGGCCTGTATCATTTCACGTTAGACTGCAGCGATTCCGAATTCTTTCAGAAGATCGGGACATGGTGATCGAAAAGATTCGCCAGATTGACGGGTTTCAAGATGACAATAATGACAGGTCCACCACATGCAGCTGCACCCTTCAAAAAGCTGCATGTGGTGGACCTGTCATTATTGTCAACGCCAGCAACTTCCGCTCAGATGTCATCATCGTTCAAAGCCTCGGTGAACCCATCCTTGTGGCCCTCCCCAACGCTTCCCTCCCTCGTCTAGATCGACTTTCTTCCGAGTTCCAAGGTGCTAACGGGAAATCGACCGTCGTCATTCCAATCTTGAGGACTTTGTGGGAGATAATTGTCCTTCCCGTTGTAAATCAGCTTACCAAGTTAGGTGTTGCAGAGAATTCCCGAATTTGGTGGTCCCTGACCTCGGAGTTGTGCGTTTTACCGCTTCATGCCGCCGGTCCATATAGGAAAGGTAAAATGAATTTCCTTGATCTCTACATTCCGTCTTCCACGTCCACGTTGTCCGCTTGATGACAGGCAGCTCTGGGCCAGTGCCCAAGGCCACTTATCCGCAGCTCCTTGTCATCGGCCAATCGGATGATGGCTATCTCCCTCACGTTGAAGACGAAATTTGTGAAATCCGTCAATTTGGTAGTTTCGTCGATATCTTATCCGAAGAAGAAGCGAGCAAAGATTACTCTCTGGTCTTCGACAAGCCTCCTGGGTACACTTCGCTTGTCATGGTTGTCGAGACGACCAACCTTTTCAATCTTACTTCGAATTTCACAATGGTGAGCGTCTTACTTTGCTCGAGTGCGCACTACGTGCACAGTGATTTCGGAAGAGCTAGCACAAAAAATTTTGATAATGACGACGTGAATATTACAAGATCATCGTGACTATGTACTATTGGTTCATGGATTGTTCAGCAAACCTGCGACTAATGATGAATTGATGACCCGCAGAAGGTTTTTTCTATCAATTCGTTCATTATAGTAGCACATCCGAAACCTGGATGTGAACGCCTGAATTATACGGTTCGTGACATAGAATTGCAACTGGACAAAACCACAGGTCTTACTAAGGACCAATGCAAAATCAGAGATTGGCAAAGATCAGCAGTTATCTTCACCCGGCTGCCAGTGACCATCCCCAGTGGAAATTACTAGACAAGATCTAATCTGTTCTCGTCGGATTACCTCGTATACCCGCACAGAACCAATATGAATCAGATGAGCCGTAATTCTAGACTTTTTGTCGGATGTCGACGGTAGTAGAGTGTTCCAAATTCTCTTCCGTCCTCCTCGCAGTTCCGGGTCGCGGCGAGTCCGAGTCATTGATTTGAATCGGAGATAAACGCCCAAACATTCTTTTGAGATCCACGCCGCCGGGGGCCACCGTGACGGTCTCGGTACCAGTAGAAAATCCCCACATTCATATGTTTGCTACTTCTTAGTATCGCCGCGAAGCACGGAACGTGGAAATATACAAGGGCCACTCCACTGACTACTATCTATCATCAGCTTCAGAACCGCACGCTGGGGCTGTGTCCAGACTCCAAGTGCCAAGTGCAGGACGATACGATCACCTTCCACAGGATTACTATTTCTATTTATTTCTTGAAGAAACCGAAAATCGCTTCCAGGTTTCCAATTTCTTCAAGAAAGTCATCATATCAATACATCCATAACCAAAAAATGAACGTTTTAGGTACACCTGTTTCTACATATTAGCAGTTGATGATGATCCTAGTGGCAAATGTAGGTCAATAGTCTGGTCGTAAAGCAGTCGTATTAACATGAAAGCTTCAGGCGTGTTTCTCAGCATCCTTATCATCAACGACAGCTATATGCTCCGCCGACTTCTCATCCTGTTTCCGCCTCTTCTGCTCACCCTTCAGCGGAATTACCGCTAACATCACCACACATACGAAAACCGCCTGAAATATAAAAGATTTGCGCATGTTCAGCGGAGGCGAGGCATTTGGGCCTGATCGCAAAGCAGACTCGGCTGCGCAAAGAAATATTCATATAAGTGTCCAAATTCTAGAAAAGCCTGTCGATTCTGGACGAATAAAACACGCACCTAGGATGAAAATTATGGCAAACAAATTGCCTGTGAACCATAGCATCGCAGAGCTCGCGTCAGCTGCTCTGGTCAGCTCCACGCTCAACTCCAACGATACGGGAAGCAGGGTCAGACTACATGCACCAACCACTCCAAATATTGCAAACAATGCGCCAGTGTTGTTCGATCGGACTATTCACACGAAGGAAATCAGCACAAACCTACTAGAGCTGCTAATACGAAGTAAAGTAACGCACCGGCCCAGACGAGTGAAAGCCAACACCCGGTCATTATTGGCGTCAAAATCTTCATCGCCAGTGCCAAGTGATGGGTGAATACTCTGTCGAAGAGAGGGGCGGTGACCCCTGCAGTGACAATGCCTGACATGAGAAGTACTGCTCCCATCAACCCGGCGGTAGTATCAGAATAGCCGTACGGAATCTATGAGACCGCCAATATGAGCCGAACTCACTCAGCAGCTCGATACTGCTAGTACACGCACCAAATATTGAGAAGATAGAATGGTGAACGTTAGTGTGCTTCACGTTCGAAATTATATAAGTAGGTGGGAATCTGATAAGGAGATGTCACTACTCACACTCCGACGAATACACCGAACAAGAACATGACTAATACGAAGTCAACCCTCTCTCGCAGTGTCATAAAGGCACTGTCCTCTTCTCCATCTGTGCTTGTTGTTTTACCTCTGCCTATAAGATTTAGCAGCAGAGCATAAATCGTTCGAGGCTTTTGTGCTGCAGCGTGCGCTAGGAGAAACTCCACAATAAGCGACTTCAAGCATGAATTGGGCTCCGAAACTTACTCGGTGGCGAAGGCGGCTTATCGCTTATCAAAAAAAGACAAGGCAATACAGCAGTCGAGATGATACCCAGGACCAAGATCTATAATTGAAGACTCGTTGAATAAACATCTCCCGGAGAGCTACATCTTGAAGACCTTACAGACTGTCGAGTGGTCGAAATGAACGGTGATATTAATTGTCCGAGTGCTGAACCAACAGGATTCGAGACAGCAATGATCGTCGTGGCCGTGGTACGCCCTTTCAGATTAAACCACGACTCGCTATATTTCGGAGCCAAAACCTGGAAAATCGCTTGTGATATGGCTGAAAGAAACTTGGATATTGTTTGGGTGAGTCGAGAAATCCAACAAGGCGATAAAAGGGACAGACTTGTCCTATTAGGAGCAAAGTGTACGCTCCAGAACTTGATAGCGAATACGGGGTGCCTGCATATCTAATCCATGAGGATAGGAGTAGGCAGACGGAGCCAACGTCACACTGGGTACGGGTCAATATAAAACCAACTGAGACGGAAGTTAAGGATCTTACACAACGTCGTAGACCATACTTGGACACTATCCATGGAATAATTGGAGTAGTGAGAAGATATACACATGCGACGACGTTTCCCAACCAGTTGACCTAACACCGATTCAGTTCCGGCATGCTCTCACCACCACTGCCTTGCAAACCTGATTCAGAGTAATATCAAACTCTTCAGAGGCTAGGAAAGTCGAATAAGTACGCAGACAGAGGTCACATTTCAAATTGGAAAATGTACCGTTTGTTGCTATGGGACCAAACCAAGGTGAAGCCATCGCAGCTACGAAGTTAAGAGCGCACTATTCAAGGTCATTGATAGGTTGATAATCATCACCAAGACATGAATAGACGTACGAGCCCAAAAAGACCAGCAAATCGACGCTTGTAAAGTCTATAGTGCCCTTCATCGGCAATGGATGAAGGACGGTCCACAGAGCGTACAGCAGAGTGGGATGACTCGACAGCAGGCGACAGCTTGGCATCCGAGTCGTCTCGCTTGTCGACAGAGGAGCGTTTACTCTGCATGACCAGTGATTGCACAAATCAAGAGGGGTTGGCAGAAGCACAAACCCGGAATCTACAGGCTATCTAAAGCCCAGAATCATGCGCTAGCGTAACGGCAACTTGGCATGATCATATTGTGGACGGAGCATCAAATTATGTCCGTCCGGCGTTGCCCGGTGCCTGATCATTGGGGTTTGTCGATCCCCTCGATCGGTGATCTAATCTGGGGGTCCATAGTCTCAGGTCGTAGTATTTTGCTCAAACCAAGACACAACTGAGGCTGAGCGCTGAGATCTTGCAAGTTTCAGCCCAGGATCATCATCATTCGGGTGCTCTACCGCTATCTTATTCAATGTGTTTCGTAGGACGTGCGATTATCAAGTTGCAGTAATCTTTGTTAGGCAAACGATGATTTTGGAAAGAACCCTCGGAAATATAACACGGATCGATGGAATTACTTCTAAAGCACCGGCATACTTTTGTCGGGATACCGAAGACGGGGTCCGTTCTAATACCCACATAACAGAACGATATGCCATATCGCAGTGACCACGTATGAGGGTCCTGCCAGAGCGCATACAAGAAACGATTCACACAAGTGTTGAATTTTCTCCTGTACATGTCTGATATGAAAGGTTTCTTATCGCTGATATCGGTAAGATCCGCAACAAAGTGTTCGTCTGACGATATGCCTGTGATAATTGAGGGTAAATTTATCCGCGGAAACCACGCTGTCGAGGGGTAGGAATATCGTTCGTTGCCTGTGACCTATGCCCCTGAATTTCAGTCGATTTTATAACTTAGGACCTGGGTAAATGTGAGGAGGAAACATGTATGATGTAGCGCTAGAACAAATGCCGATATTTGTCACTGTTAGGATCTAAAGTCATAAGCTTTAGACAGAATGGCCCGAACTTTGACCGCATTCTGATAAATCATGCCCTACAAAAGGTACAACAGTATATTGTGCTGCGGCATATCTTTGGCTTCCGTATATAAACTCTTGACATCAATTTAAACGTGACCCCACAACCGACCATAAGCCTGAGGCACAATTCCCTTCCGGTCCGACATAATGCTTGGTCAGACCCCGACCTCGCAGAGTCGACAGTAGAAGGGTTCCGGTCCGGCCTAGGCGGTAACAATCTATGACTGAAAATAAACAATCCACTATTCCATGTGGAGATATTTTCAAATTAGTGTCTGATAAAATCCAAATCACTACAAATAACTTACACTCACCTTCAAGTCTTCAGGCTAGTTGGTAGCCACTAGAAGCTCGTCGATGAAGAATCAACCGAAGAAACCGTCGGCATCCCAATGTCGTATGACAAGAAAGATTGCAAACCGTCTCTTTAATATGAACTTTTACAAGCCTATGCCCATTGAGCGGTCGAAACAATTCTGAAGCAAGGACTGAGCGTCTCCCGAGTGACTTATCCGGAGAATGCGTCAACCAAGCGGAACAGACAACAGGTGGAAAAGCGGTCTTTGATTGACTGAAACGAAGATCTTGCCATGTACACAGTTGTTATTTGTGCCGTGCTATCAGCGATGGCAGTACAGAGCGCCTTCCGTTACCTTATCGTAGCTCTGATTGAATGCTGACCAAATTAATTTGCGAAGTGTGTTTAGCTTGTATCATTGGATAGACAATTGCATACGCATTGCACTTCCCAAAGTTTTATGACGAAACTTCTGGAGGTGCGCGAGATTCGTCCAATTTTATCAACATATGTCCATCGAGAGGCGCTTGTGTCTGGCCGAGAGATGGGGAATGTCCATTGAAGGTCGTGTATGTGTTGTTCCTGAAAACCGACACAATGTGGAATCAGCGTACCTATTCCTTGATGCTGGCGTTACATGCCATGAAGGGACTATCCATCTTTCCTTGACATGAACACCCTCATATCAGGCGACAGATTCCTGCCATCTGGATGCCCACCCACTGCCATACGCAACTGAACAACGATCCAGAATCATCAGCACAGACCCGATTCATAATGAATTTGGTTGGTGCAATAGGATCCGGAGTAGTTGTTCATCATCTGCCAATGGTGATGCGAGTTCTGCTGGAGAATCCAACGGAATGTAGTTGTCTTGAGGAGCATTTGGTTGATGTTATGGATGCCACAGTATACATAAATGTCCGCTATACCTCAGTCCTCTGCAAAGCTATCCTCTTATCTGAGGAAACTTGAATTTAAGGATTATGATGACCTTGGTAGCATCTGCTAGCTTGTTTGGGTGACAGCAAGTCAGATGTTTCGTAGTGGGGCACATTGTGCAGAACAATGAATAAAAATCGAGATGATTTTTCGCGACAGCACCTTGAGGTCGAAGGGTCACGGTGGCTGTGCAATCGTTCGCATTCTTTCACTGACGTCCATCACGTTCTTCTTCCTGCGCTCGCTGCTAGTTCATAGTCCTCGATGTCTTTAGAAGAAAGCATCAGTTTGGAGGAGACTAACAAGATCCGTATTTCCCTCGGCCTCAAACCGCTCATAGATGATAGCGCTCCTGCAAATACCAAAGAACAAGAAGCAGAAGATAACTATGCTAAGCAGCGTGAAAAAGAGGCTCAAGAGAAGGAAACAAAGTAAATGCATTTCCACTCTATCCCTGTTGTGTTTTTATTGATCGTTTTCCGTGTAACAGGAGGATTCAGGATCGGATAGCCAAGTGAGTAACCTCTCTCGATTTTCTGGCTTTATACGGGCACTTCCATGTCTTTCCCGTCGTTTCAAGCCACGCGTGAAATTTAGGGCATTGTTTGCTCATTGTCGTGTTCACTCAGGGTAAGAAACAAACGGGAATTGAATGCGAAGCTCAAGGGTGCGACGCTTGGTGACGCCGATCCAGATGTAGATGACACGTTGAAATGGCTCAAGAAGAGCAAGAAGCGAGAGAAGGAGTTGGCCAGAAAGAGGCAGGAGGTGTTAGAAAGCATGGACCGTGCTTTCCAAGGCGAGGAGTACACAGAAAGTGTGTGGTTTCTTGATTGATGATTAGGCAAATTGCTCATGGATTGCTCTAGAGGACTTAGAAGGTCTTAAAGTCAGCCATGATCTGGAAGGCCTGGAAGATGGAGAGGCTCGAATACTGACATTGAAAGACAGTCGAATTCTCGACAATGAAGGTAAATGTCTCCCTAATCCCTATCAGTCCTATATTCTAATGCACTCTCAGAGGATGAACTTCAAAATGTCGAGATGACAGAAGAAGAGCGAAGAAAGAAGAATCAAGAGTTGAAGATAAAGCGTAGGGACTACACTGGATATGACGACGAAGAGTTCGTGGCTGGCCAAGTCGGCATGAAGCGAGCAGTTCTGTCCAAGTATGACGAAGTGCTTAATGGAGAGGTGGAATCGGTGCGTATTCAACTATTTTCAGTTAGTCAGTGTACATATTCTATTTGCAGGGCTTTCGTTTGGGAAGTAATCTAACGACTACAAAACAAAAACAAAAACAAAAACAAGTTGAACAAGAGGAAGGTTCCTTGGTGATCAACAAATCTCTTCTCTCACTGGACTATGCTAGTTAGTGATTTGTCGTGGTTATCATCTTATCATCACTGACCCATCTGCACTGCAGAAAATATCGAAATTTCTGATTATCTGAAGGAAGGGGACGTCGGTTTCAAGAAACCAAAGGTAAACTTTATTCTTTCTTACTATGTTCTTCGATCTAACCCCTCTGATTTTTGTACAGAAAAAGAAACGAAATAATCGCCGCGTTCCTGAAGCTGAAGTCATTTCAAACGGAGATGAACAGATGCAGGTAGACGAGAAGCCGATTGTCCCCCAACCTCGTAACCTAGACGTCAATTTCGTAGATGACGACGAACTTCAAGCCGCTTTGGCTCGCTCAAGGAAAGCAAAGATTCGTAACCTTAAGAAGCTATCGCCGGAAGAAGTCGCTAAGAAGAGTGAGTGTCTTGTTTGTTTATGCTTCGTTTAACGATTGTGCTCAATCGTTTCTGCAGTTGCTGAGCAGAGGATAAAGCCAGAAGACATAATCAAAATTGATGATGCAGATGACGAAGCTAACAACGGAAGTGGTCTCACCTTCGACGATACGTCTGAGTTCGCGCGTTCCATCACTTTCGATCCGAATGCTGTCAAGAAAGAGCTAGAGGAACCACGCGTCGCTAATGGAGAGCCTTCAAAACAACCGTCACCCGACGTTGAAATGCAAGAGGCGGATGAGGTGATCGAAGAGTTGGAGGCCGGGGAAGTTGTTGTGAAAGAGGAGGAAGACGACGAAGCGATGTTGGATGCTATCGAGGATGCGATTAAAGCCACCGAAGCTGAAGAAAAAGCTCAAGTAGAAGCAGGCGATTTAGCTGTCGGGACGTCCGGGGAAAAAATGCATAGTTCCGGAATGGCTTCTACGTTGGAGATTCTGCGTCATCAGGGGATTCTAGCGCCTGCATCGGCTGATATGACCGAGCGAGAAAAGATTCAGTTGCAGAGAGATCTCTGGTTAGCTGAACAGAGGCGAAGAGTGGCGTACAGGGAGCTGGAAAGGCAGAAGTCTCGGGGTGGGAACAAGGATCAGGCTACGAGGGAATATGAGAACCGGTTGAGGGATCAGCAGGAGGCGAGGGCGAATTTAGAGGCATTCCGAGACTACAAACCGGACGTGAACATCGTTTATTACGATGAATTTGGAAGAGAGTTGAACCCCAAAGAAGCGTGGAAGGCCCTGTCTCACAAATTCCACGGCAAGGGATCTGGAAGAATGAAAACGGAGAAGAGGCTGAAGAAAATTGCGGAGGAGAAGAAACAACAAGCAATGGCCAGTGGTGATACGCCATTAAGTATGAACCAGGCATTCCAGATCCGGCAGGAGAAAGCTGGGCAAGCTCATTTCGTGTTGTCTGTTGGAAATAGAGGGTGAGCAGTTCAATTTCTCGCTTTCGCATTTGATGCTCATTAACAAAATTTAGAGCTGTACCAGCGGCAGCCGAGTTCCTGGACTCACAACCTCTTTCGAAGGGCAAGACAGAACGAGCCCGTAAAAAGAAAGAGAGCAAAGCTTTACAACAGCAAGCGTTGGATTCGACAGGCTTCATCACTTTACCAGCACCCATGTCAAATGCAAACGACAGCCCACTTCCTGGTGGATCTATTTCTCTGGGATCGACACCGAACAACGCGTCGCCTGCTCCCAGACCTGGATTTGCTAGGGTGACCTCCTCTGCAATTGAGACTGACACAGGAAGCAGTACACCGATTCAGAATGGAGATAGGACGAAAGTGGCATTTGGATTTGGGATGAAGCGAAAGGCTGGGCAAGTGCATCAGGATTCGCCCCCACCGAAGAGGAGATAGCATGCAATAAGGAGCGGTGATATCATTAGGAAGGGGGGTTTCTACAGCAATCAAGCATGATGATATATATAAAAGCTACAATTAATTTGTTTGTTTTTCTGCCGATTCTAATGCTTTGGAGTGGAATAGCATCTGCCAAAGTTCGGGACCGTCTCTTATGAGACACTGAAAACAAGATGTGGTCAATGGGTGACGTGAGAAGAGAGATGTTTTACATACAATTACCACCTCGACAGCGATCAGTAAGATGATTATGAGTTCCATGCGAGCAGCAGAAGTCTATGTAGGTCGATTCATAAGCTGATGTTAGGAAGAAATACCCAGTGAACACGTACCTCGGTAAGAAGCTGCCTTAAAACCGATTGTAATTCAGCTGCATATGTTATCTTTTCGTTGATAGACAGAGTACGCGCTTTAATCTCAAGCGCGTCACTAACAGAATTAAAATAACCTAGAACGAGAAAAAAAAACCAATTGATTAACTCCAAGGAACATATATGGATTGCTGCGGGGTTTCGTTTTTCACCTTCTAATACAGGCTCCGCCCAGTAGAAATCAGGAGTGTCGGAGAAGTTTTGTCTACTGAGGTTGAGACCTTGTCTGAACTTCATCAGTTCGCCTAGTTTTTTGATTAGTTCGCGTCTTGGCAGGCCTGGTTTGCCGGTCTTTTCGAGGGAATGGGGGAGACGGGATACGGAGGAGAGATAGTCGTCTAAAGATACTTCTAGTGCGGACAGAGATGTGGAGCGAGAAAGAGCTTGTGAGAATGCGTAGCGTGCAAGGAGTGTATCTTGAGGGAATGTTGACGCGGGGAGCATGCTCGGAAGTGAATCGTCCGAGCTTGGGGGCGGTGCTTGACCGAGAATTATCAGGTCACCTTGCAGCCGAGTGGTTCTGGAAAGTGTGCCCCGGGTCAAAATCACATACAGAACAAGTGGGGGGAGAGACTTGAACATACTCTGTTGGATCAGTGACAAAGTCCAACTCTTCTGTCTCCGCTTCCTTTAATGGCCCGACTTGAACCTCGGGGAACGATAGGACCTGACGAGAAAACTTGTACGCGTCTTCCTCTGTGAGACCCCAACATACAAAGCTTCCATTATTCGGAAATACGAATATCTCTCCTTCGCCGTACTGAGGGATCCACCAGGATTCATGCAGAATCTGAGACGAGGCTGGTAAACGAGTGCGTAGGCGCGAAAGAACGTAACGTTCAGCGGTCGACAACGTGAATACAGTCTGAATCACACTCCTTGTAGGGGTTGGATTGGAGCGGATAGGATGAGAAGCTGCAGCTGCCCGTCGAAGCGCTGTAGATGCCTTCGGCTTGGGCACGGCCGGATCACTCGTAGTCTTGCTGGCGAAAGCACGCTGCCATTGCGTTCTCGCAGCAAACGTCCAACTCGCATTGTGACCAGGAAACACGGCGCCCTGTTGCGTGCGCGCGCATAACGAAGGGAGCCGGTGGATAAGACTAAACATCTATCGAGTTCAGCAATGACAGCAAACACAAAGTCAGAAAGTCAAGGCGGGCGACTTGAAAGGTGGACATCTTCTAGTGCTCGTGAAAGCTTGCCGAGATGCTCCGGAGCCGCGTAGTATACGTTTGAAAAATTGCTCACCTCTTTTCTGGCTCGCAATTGAAGTCAATGTTAAAGAAGCTTTTACCAACAAAGTTCACACGACAACTCGTTATCTTGCTCGTAATTGCTATTTGTACTAACCCACGGCTTGCCAATAACATTCCATCAGATCTCAATTCCGTACATTGTGCCGCTTGCCTGAACTATAGGACGACGAAGGGTCCTTGACGTAGTGTATAATGCCGTCGCTCTACATGTTTCAACAAGTTGAATGAAGAAAAAGTTCAACCAATCCAGCTGCTCCGTTCTTAAGAAACAAGAATTGTCGCTGAAACAAATAATACCAATATTTAGCAGCCACTCCCTCTGTTAAAAGACTACTTTGCACGTATGATATCACTACATCAAAAAAATGAACAATTCATCGTTATAAATATATTTACGAATCATACAAACGTATTCCACAGTCCAAATTTTAACATTCTTATTTAAACCCGCCGGGTATATGCGGGTCAGCAGAACCACTTTGATGAGGTGCTACGTCCAGGTTCAACTCCATATCCAACTGTCTAGCCAGCTCCGCGTCAATCTCTTCTTGTGTCTTCTGAAGATGGGTCGTACTCGGCACACTGTGTGAAGGATATCTGTTTACAGGAGACGTCGGAGTCGGGAGTTTTGGTGGAGGCTGGTATGAACCTCTGGACCCGCCGGGTGGCAGAGGGAGCGGAGTACTATAACGCGTGAGTAGGTGGAGATCTGGTAGCTCGGGCTCGTAGCCGCGAGGAGGGAGATGGAACGGAGACTGGGGCTGCGGAGGAGGCGGGTAATTATACTGAGGGGGCGGCTGGGGTTGTGCGCTCGGTGGTGGACTATATGGTGTAGCAGGTGGCGGCGGATAACCAAATTGTTGTGGAGGAGAATAACTTCCATTATTCACGTGCAATGGAGCAAATTGGTACGGTGCTTGTTGGATTTGTGCAGGCGAAAATTGTGGAGGAGATGTATAATTCGGATAGCTCGTGGGTATAGCTCCAACAACTATCTGCGGCGTTGGGAAAGAAAACCCCAGAGGAGAATCGTGGTTGGGAGGTGGGTCGCAGCTGGGAGGCTGAGGATGATTGTAATTACTGACAGGTGCTGGAGGTGGAGGAGAGCTGTAATTGACTGGAGGCGGGCCATAATCGTGGCGGTAACTCGAAGGTTGACTATAGTCTTGTTGGTAGCTTGGCGGAGAGGTGCACTCCGGACGCACTACCGGCGTAGGATGAGGTTGATATGGAGGGGATTCATTTCCCACAGGTGCAGATGGATCGGTATGTAATGGTATCGGTGTGTGAGGTGGTGGAGCAGGATGAGAATCTGGTCTAGAGCCGTCACTAGACCCTCCAGAAAAACTTTGATTATGACTGTACTCAGGCGGAGGTCCAGGCATAGGACTTGAAAACGCAGGACCATTCATTACCGGCGAGTAGGAACTCGTTCCAGGATTGGGCACTTCAAGGTCGCTGGTGACAGCAGGATTGTATGGCTTAGTACTATCACTACCCCCACCAGAAGACCTCCTAC